>JAANSM010004205.1:0-11677 GCA_036850725.1 Orchesella villosa
TCAAGATCAGTTACTCCTTCCTGTTTTCGGTACATTGTACATTTAATGAAGATATATTACGCATATTGCTTGTTAACTACACGCTACGGTTGCATAAACTGATTTATAATAAGATTGGGGTTTTCTATATTAATTTCAGTTACTCTCCGCATTATTATCGTATGCCCTAATTGTGCTTCAACTTACCCCACAATATTAATTCAAGTTTAATGAAGCAAATGAAGGAGACTATTGAACACATCATGGAGTCTAGAGGTCTACTGTCACTGTAGCAGAATTTTCTGCTAAATTGTTCCAATAAATAAATAAACCTTACTTGCCCAGCTAGTGCATAGTAAATATCAACGGTTCTGTGACTTTGTTAATCATGTATTAATAAGGTACATGTTTCTGAATGCATAAATTTTATTTGATAAGCATGTTTATAGGTGAAATAAATAAACCTACATTTATCGAAGTCTGTACGCAACATAAATCCTGACATTTATAATAAATAATATATTCTCGTTTTTTGCTTAAGCATACATAAATATTTTAAAACTTTCCGTTATTACAACTTCATACACTTCGTTTCATTTCAAAAGTTTTTTACTCTTGAGTCTCGAGCTACCCAGCTACATAATGTAGTAAGTATTCGCATTCCTACTTCGTATGAATAATTAATCAACCTATGTGCAGTCTTTCGCTTCAAGGATTCAAGATGGGCATGATACACAGAGTAGTCAGCCGTCTGCCCGACCGACCGAGTCCCGAGCCGTCATTCATTAAGGTTATCTTGTTACAAAACTGCTTACATGTTCAAGGTTGAATCTATTTCGTTTCGGTATAACATATAATATACTTTTATGGTTATGATTATCTACGAATGCAAAATGTGCACTTATATTACTATTACAAAATTATCCTTTAGTATATTTTGTCTAATATCTAGCTATGTTTAATTCAAATACTTCTTATGATGAGATGAATATACTACACATTTTCCCCTGCCAAGATTACCGAATGCATACAATAAGAGCACTTCTCATCATTTCATGTCGGACGCATGTAGCAGTAGCCTACATGCTTACATTTGATACGCCTCAACAATATGAAATGAGTTTGTGCTGATTCACAATTACCCTTATCTTGATTGTATACGAACTGGCTACAAACAGTACTGAGCATTATTAAAATAATGCTTGTTAATCTGTCTTCAGGTTAAAAAAACCGAACCAATGGCTTTGCCAAACATGATGAAAACTTACAAACAGATTTTGCAAAACAAAAGAACTCAAGTTTAGTATTCACTGAGGAGGTCATTATCGATTGCATATTGCACCCACCTGCTACTGACTTTAAACTATTTTTATTTGAATACTACTCGCACCCAACTTAGGTCATGTTAACGATACTTTATAGGCACAACTGGACCGGAAGTACTATGGGTGAAGTAAAAAAGTAAAGTTCAATATGGACATTATAACAACCCTTGCCATAGGACTTGGGCTTCAAAGAACTATTGGAAGATTTTTCCCGATTTACCTTGGAGTTACGAATGTGCTTCCAATACTGCTTACACTGTTCCTCCATGTCGATCGGTTAACGGAGTACAAACAGGAAGAGAAAGGGGATGTCAATGTTCAATACGACTTTATCATTGGTACAATAAACGAACCTAAAAATATAGCTGAAGTCAAGTTTTGTTGCAATTCATACTCAACGGACATCTGACAATGGAATACATTTAACTTGTATTTTATTCGCAGCTGGAGGGGGGGCAGCGGGGTGTGTCTTGGCAAACCGCTTATCTCGTTATTATAAGGTTTTTAGGGTTATTTAATTTAATTTAATTTATTTATTTAAGGTTATTTTATTTTATTTCATTTTTTTTTATTTATTTAAGGTTATTTAATTTAATTTAATTTACTATTTTTATTTAATTTAAGGTTTTATTGATTGAGCGAGGGGGGAACCCCAACCCCTTGACTTTGGTACCTGGTTTGGAATCACTGCTGTTAAATCATCCAGAGACGGATTACATGTTTCTGACTGCCCCACAAAATTCCTCGTGTCTTTCGTGCTTTCAAAGGGTTGGCATTTTCAGTATCTGCAAAGTTTTTCCAAATTAAACCAGAATTAAGACAGAATTAGAACGAAAAATTAAGAATTAAATACTCGTTTTTGTGTTACAGAGAAGTTTATGGAATCAAGGTTTCGGTTTAGGCGGAAGCGGAATGCTGAACTCGATGGTGTACTTGAGAGGTCATGTTTATGACTACGATTTGTGGGCGTTTTATACTCGAGATAAGCGCTGGAAGTTCAAGAACTTGTTGCGCTACTTTCTTCGTTCGGAAAACTATTGTTATGATTGCGAAAGGCGCTCAAGATTACAAACACCAACGAATCGTAACTTCATATAACTTTATATTTAAAATGGATATTGTTTCATCTTTGATGTCTGATTTATAAATATAAGCTTGAATGTAATGATTATGGACTTGAAATTCCTTAGCAAAGTTTCATGGTGTAGGAGGAGAACTACCACTGATGAAACCGTATGATGTTCCATTGAATGCAGGAATTCTTATCTGCCATGTCGTGGGCCGATGTTCAGATTCGGGATCAGAATGCCCCGTTTTATAACTGTAACAAATATACGCATAGTATGCTTGATAATTTTATAAAATACGATATATTTTATCTCTATTTCACTTTACACTTATCAATTTTATTTTTAAGCTTCCGCAAATGTCGCAGTTTACAATCAACGGAATTCCAGGCGCTCGTCGGCATATACATCTTTCGTAGAGCCGGTTCTACATCGAACAAATCTACATATTATGCGATATACACGAGTAATACAGGTAAACGAATATTGTTATCGTATGTATGCATTATATCTTCCTTCCTTCAGAACATAAGGTCAGTATCCTCATGAAAATTTCGTCACATCTGACATTTTTNTCTTCCTCCTTAACATAAGGTCAGTATCCTCATGAAAATTTCGTCACATCTGACATTTTTCAGGTATTATTCCAACCGGGTAAGAATCTAGCGTACGGAGTGAGATACGAAAGGTTCGGGAAAATTGGCATTATCAAGGCTGCAAAGGAGGTGATATTAAGCAGCGGTAGTATTAATAGTCCTAAAATTCTCCTTTTATCTGGCATTGGGCCTTCACACCATCTGAAAAATCACAAGGTTCGTGTTCCTTCATACAATAGTTTGAAATATGTGTTAGAAGTATACATTAAACTCTGTTATATTTATTATTTGTGACATTACTTCTAGGTTCCAGTTCGTTTGAAACTACCTGTTGGTGAAAACCTTCAAGATCACGTGGGAACCTTAGTCGGCCCCATTCTGATTGATAAACCTTTATCCTACATTTTCGAACGTGACACAAATCTAACCTCAGTACTACAATTTCTCCAAAATGGAACTGGTCCTTTATCCCTTCCATTTCCTGTTGGAAACGCTTTCTGGCCGTCCAACACGTGCCATCATGGCTGGTGAAGGGGACTGGCCAGATATTCAGGTGGGCTTCTCGCCACAAGGTGTAAGTCAAGGATTGGCTGAGAGTCTATCCCGTAACTTTAACTTGAGAGAAGATGTTTTAGATGAATTTTTAAGTCCTGTAGAGGGCCGTGATGCTTTCTTTCTCATTGTTGACTATGGTCGTCCAAAGTCGAGGGGCACTATAAGACTCAAGTCAGTCGACTTTAGAGACGATGTTATAATTGACCCTAAATATTATGAGGATCGGGGTGGTGAAGACATTAGAGTAACTGTAGAAGGTACATTAATGCAACCACAAACATTGAACTGGACATAAACAACCAAAATGGTTGACACAATGACACAAGTTAAAAAAATTGATTTGATTTAGCCCTTCAAAGGACAGTCTACATTGCTGAGAATGCTCCTGTGTTTAAGGCACTCGGGGCAAGACTGTCCCCAGTGCCATTTCCTTCCTGCAAAGAAACAAGGTTCCGTTCCTATGAATATTGGGAATGCGTTTCAAGACATTTACTTCTCACGCTACATCACTACACTGGAACATGTAGCATGGGCCCATCAAACTCACCTGAGACAGTTGTGGACTCGGAACTTCGAGTTGTTGGAACTAAAGGTCTTCGTGTAATTGATGCCAGTATTATGCCTTTCGTTACAACAGCTAACACACATGCACCAACTATTATGATTGCGGAAAGAGGTGCGGATTTTATTCTGGATTTCTGGAGGAATCGAGCGTCGTGGCATGGACCAAGATATGTTGTGAAGTCGAAGTCACATTGATGTCATGATTGTCAGAAGATTTTTAATCCTAATCTGATTCGAAATATACTACTGAGTTCAAGTTCAATGTCTATGTTTATACTGCTTAAAAATATGGAATGCATTATATTATGATGATGATATGATCACATATATAGCGTATGTCTATGGATATGATAAGGAATGGAAGAGAGTAGACAATTGGTATTATTGGTTGGTACATTATTTAAATGATTTATCTTCCAAATTTTAATAAATGTTACTTAAAGTATAACATTAAATAACATAACTTCGAACGCCAACTGCATATTAATAATTATTCTTTAATTACTAAGTTTTCAAGATATCTTACAATCAAACTAAACTAGGCAATGGGGACGTGCACATAAAACACCCAAACACAGAATCAGATATGCAATTGCTAGTTAGTACGTTGAAATTTGGATTTATTTTTCATTGCTTACACTAAAATATTTGAACCGACATATTAACATCCACCTTTCACTCTGTAACTATTTATACTCCCGATGTTAGTTGTACAAGGAGGCTGACTTGTTGACTGTGACTGCATAAAACATCTACTTGATACAAGGCATAAAACCAGCAGGGTGAATGGAACATCTAAAACTGCAGAAAATGATAAAGCAAATCAATTGCAGATCAGTTGCTAATAATTATGCTATAAATATGAAAGACTTTCTTCTCAAATCCACACAAACCTGAAGGTGATAAATGCATGATTTTTATCGGTGAGATGAACTTTCAAAAATGTTGAGCTTGAATAAAATAGTGGTCCTGTCGGTCTAGTTATTAGTCGGTGTTAACATTAAGCTACATTCCACCACCACCACCTTCTGCACCATCCATTCCACCTTGATCAGCATTCGACGGAGCAGCTTCCATAGGCTGTCCTTCCGACGCTGCCGGCTGCACATCCGGAGCGGCTCCGGCATCCGCGTTTTTCGAACCACAACAACCCATTGCTGGAATGCAACTTCAAATTTGGATAGTCCCTTTAAAAAACAATAAAATCTGTTAAAAACTCTTGAATAACAGATAACAAAAGAAAGTGTCGGACTGGGTAAATGGTCAAGAACAAATTCACAAATGGAGGCAATGCTAACAGACGTCACTTTAACTTGATATATAATCAGTTACCCGCCGACCTCCATGCCATACTTAAATGAGACTGAGCATTCACTCCAAAAAATAAAAACACTCTTAACTCTTACCTCCCACAAGTATGGAAAGTTCCTTTACAAAACGGATGATAAACGGTGTACTTTCTTCTGGACAAAAAAACTCCAAGTGTGTGTGATTTATGTTAGCTAGCAAATAATCCTTTTCTTCTATTTGCGTGAATTTGTTTCATCTGTTGAGAAAATCGACAGCACATTTCGCACAGCCAGTCAGCCGACATCTAAACTTACAAAACTTGTATGTAACAGTAACTATGACAGACGAAAGAGAGGTGGACGAAGAATCTAGGGCGGCTTTGGCAAGTGATGATTGGGCGCGAGATTTTGAGGATTTGGGGAGAACGAGTTCAAGGTTAATGACCTTGAGCTGCAGATATGTTGACTAAAGTTGACACGAGGCGGAGAGCAGATGTGTTGTTTAGGTTTATAGGAACCTTTCTCCTCTTTATTTTCACCGTTTCAGAATAATAGGAAAATGCAGAGAAAGGAGAAACGAAGGAAAGTATTCCACCGCACCACCGCCGCCGTTGGCCGTACGAATACGTGATTGTGCTTGCGATGAATCGGGAATGACGAAGTCCAACGGAAAATATTAATGAAATTAATGTTTTATTGAAATTGGCCATGATTTGTGTAAGGTTGTTCTAGTATGAAGTTTAATACATATCTTATTGGTCAACATGCTACTTAAATGTATTACAATAATAATTCCTTTGAATAAAATGTACATTTACGATTTATCTACCCACTCCACAAATCGACCTAAAAGTTAAAGATGAAAGAGGAGTGATTATAGTCAAAGCTTAAGTATCTTACAAGAACATTACTTGTACGTTCGCGTTCTAAGTATACTAGATATAGTGTATAGAGAAAGGTATACAACTTTCTATCTATGCTTTCTTAGTCCTGCACTGCAAATGTAGAATACATGTAGATAAGAGTCCATGGCACATGGTGGCCTTACTACTGTTGTAACCTTAACATCTTCCATTGATTTTACAAAATCCACATTGTGCTTGAACATTAGCCTTAGGTCTAGTAAAACAGGACTTCAAATGCATTGTTGATATTGATATTCCTAAATGTTTTTGGTGATTTTACGGAGTTTATTGCTTATCCTGGTGACTATCGTCAATGGCATGCTCGCTTGCATCGAACTCATGTCTGAATGGAAAAAAAGACAAGTTAGCCTTGTTCATGTTTTCATGTTCGTATTGGATAAGATGTGTAACTTGAAAGTGAAAAGAAGTAGATGAAGTACCTTTTGTCAACCAAAGCCACCACTGACTCAGCATCCTGCAATGAAACTAACACGCCCTCTGCTACTTCGATCGGACATACTTGAGAGATTCGATTGTTTTTCATGTTTTTCCTCATCCGCTTCACCACTTGCACTTCTGTACGTTTCTTCAGGTTCTTCTTCTACTGGTTTTAGTTGTGGGAGTGGTTTTTGCTGTTCAGCAACAGCTTCTTTGAGAGCTTTTCTCAGATCTCCAAAGGATATGGCTTCTCCAGAAGTACCTCCTAGGGTCACATGTGGAACTGAAGCTGACAGAGATTTATTGTGGTCATACTCGTGCAAACCTGTAGTAATGTTCCGAAGCAACTTGGCTTCATGAGGTCCAGATGTGGGAGCCACAAAAATGACGGATTTTTGAGTCAGTGTAGACCGTTTTTCTGTCAGCGCTTTAGACATTCTCTTGTCTCCATCACGGTGGTCTGTGCTCAACCTTACCGCTGTATGCCTATTCCCACTACCAGTGCGAAGATGTCGACCGTCTGAGCTGCCAGCACTGCTTCTTCTACTTCTGCCACTGACGCTATGGGGAGTAGACCTGCCTGATTGACCAGGGCTTCCACTTCCGGCAGATAACGATGGGGAGTGTGAAATCATTTTCTTTGTTATTCTTTCAGCAAGATTTTCCATTCCTTTCGCATGTAAAAATTCTAATGTATCAGTAACCAACGTTGGATGAACTGCTAGTAGCCTTTCCAAGGTTGAAATTGCAAACTAACAAGAAAAACCAAATAGTACGTTCATTTTTGCACATTAAAGGATGAAGAATGTATAGGAAAGCTCGTAAAATCCTAAAGAAATTCATCGTTTTTCTTCTGACCTCATATTTCTCTTTGGTGATTCGCAGCCTCAAATCATTTTGTAGTAGCTCAGCATCCAATGCGTCAATCTTGGATAACTCCCTCACAAGTTTGTTAGCTTGTTGCGTAGCCCTCTTTATTTTCTCTTTCTGACCACTGATTTCCACCATTACTCCTTGTAGTTCATATTGCTTCTCCAAAAGATCTTGCTCCAGTTCTGCCTTTTCGGCTACTTTGGTGTCCCTTTCCACTCTCTTTTGCTCTAGCTGGTAAGTACACTGGTCACGGAGAACCTTCAGTCTCCTAAGTTTATATGCAACTTCGTGCCCTCGATGCTTTAGTTCTTCGATCTTTTGACCTTCAACCGCTGAAGAATATACGTGTGCAGATTTTAAATTAACTTTAAAGTGGAATAAACCTTATGGGAAAGGAAACTCTTATTGCCGTGATAATTTAAAGTCAATATTATGTTCATACTTCCAGATGTCGCAGGCTTCAAACTGTCCTTGAATGCTTCATTGGTTCCTATCATTAGAGCTAGCGTGTTCTGGAGACCCTCAACAGTCTTTTCTGCTTCTTTTACTCTTTCATCCCATTTATCTCCTTCCCTAAATAAGATTCATTAGAATTAATCAAAAACCTTAATCGAAAATCATCATGAGATCATGACATTCTACTTATAATGTATTAAAAGGATGTGACTTATTACTGTCTGTAATATTCTCGTTCTTGAGCTAATTTTATGATATAATACGCTTCTGAGCGACCACCTACACCACCTTCAGATTCTGAGCCATCTTTTTCTTTGTCTTCGCCCCCTTTCCACATTTGCGACATCATCATTTCATAACGACTCTTCTTAAACTGGGCTTCAGTTCTCAGTTCAATCGCCTTTGTCTTCAGTTTTTGTGACTCCTCTTTTAGCGCACGCTTCTGAGTAAGCAAAAGAGTGGAATACGTCTCGATATCCTTTTTGCGTGCTTTCACGACCTGGAAGTTTGGAATCGTATATTCGAAGTAAATGTAGCCTGTAGAACTTAGAGACTCAGAGTCATATATGTACTCTACTCTGTTATAACAGCTTTTGAATCTTACAGTGTTTAAAGTAACCCGTTCTTCTTCCAAGCTGAACATTTTTTGCTCATAATTTTGGATCATGTGAAGCATTTTTCGTAGCTGTACTTGAAGGAGGGAATTAGTAAGACCAACTTCTTTAATCTCATCATCAGTCGTTGTTCCTTCTTTTCCGATTCTATGAAAACGAAAACGCATTAATTAGCAAATCTCCCGTTATAGTATACAGTATACAAAAGACATTTAGGTTTCCATTTACAAACCTTCTTATTTCCATATGTAACTTGCTTAGCTTAAGCTCGAATTGAACGTTTTGCTCATTCTCCCTTTGCGTTTCCTTCTTGCAAATAATTTCTACATTGTCACAGTGTGAAGATTGGGCTTTTATAAGGAATATGGTTTTTATGATGTCAGCATATTTTTCTCTCATTCGTGAGACTCGTCGTTGGAGAGCGTTATAATCTTCAGTAGAGTAAAGTGTTTCAGGATTCTCAAGACCGTTGACTTTGGCAATGAGCTCCATTTGTTTAAGGTCCAGTCTGTAGGATACCGTTTGGAACTTACAAAACTGAAATGAATCAGAATTGACAGTGAATACGACCGCTTTGAATGCATTAGTTACAGGAAAGTAATTGACCTTGACCATAAACTTACTATTTCGATTTTCTCATCACACTCTTTCTTCGACCGATCGATTGCTGCAAGAATTTTTCGAACTTGAGAATCTACTGTAAAAACTTTTGCCAAAATATCTTTTTTCTGCATTTCTCGTTGAGACTTAAAAATAATCTGTTTGTCCATACTCCTTTGTTAAGATTTCAGCTTTTTTAGCTTCATTTTCCAAGAACTCATCCAGCTGCTTGGTATGTTCCGAGGATGTAAGACTTTCCATCGTGACTACATCATATTGTGCCTGCAACTGCGCCACCTCCTCTCTAGCTCCATTGACCTTTTCTTGCCATAATTGATTTTCATCCGGCATATTCTTCCATTCCATTCTGAGCTTCCCCAGTTCTTTATCCATTATAAGAATGTAGTGAGCGATTTCACGCACAGTTGCTGCCGTTTCTTGAGCACTGGATTCCACTTCTCTTTTATTTTTACTCCCTAAATTAATCCTCCGATCTAAACGATTTAATTCATTGAGATATGTTCTGGTTTGGCACTTTACATTTTGTAAAAACGCCTCCTGTCTTTCCAGCATTGACAACTTTTTCTTCATCTCTAAGCTAACACGGTGATACTCCTGCAAGAAATTAATTAACAGTAAAGAACCACACTTCAGGATAAGAAAATATTTTCATTTATCAATTTCCAAGTACTTCGCTTGTTGCAATAATTTGTTCATCCCTGTTTTCCAAAGCCTGCAAAGTATTTTTCCAATTTTCAATAAACTGATTTCTTTCAGTGTGCGCCTTTCGGAACCGTTTAGCTAAAGCCTCCAGTTCATTATCCAAGATCTCCAGTTTCAGAAATGGTCATGTTAAGCTGGTGTCTGGAGGTTGCAACCTTTTCGCCCAGAAACTGATACTCATTTTGACATTTCTAGAAAGCATTCATTACAATCAAAGTTTTGCACACACAGCGTATGCAGAAAGTAAACCATATTTATCCCTTATGCAGACCTTCATCTTTTCATTGTCCGTGTCTCCAAAGTCATCGATTAGTTTTATGTATGCATCTTCTTTGCTGAATTTTTCTTCGTAGGCAGTGATAGCCGTCTTGTCAAAGTTAATGATATCCACGAGTTCTGCCAAAGAATCTTTGCGTCGAATCACGTTTCCCTGAAAATTCATTCCATATGTTAGACAACCATTCGAAGCAGAAATGGAACTTCAAGTAAGCACCAACACAAGCTTTTACTTTGCATTAGTTAACTGCGAATCTTAACCTCTATAATTTTGTTCTGCTGCTTAATCGCTCGTAGCCGTTTTCCAACTTTACGGACATCTTCTTCAGTCTTAGCACAATTTCTTTCCGTTAGGGCAATGTAATTTTTTTCCTTCTCGAACTGACCCCGCTTAGCAGCTTCTACATCCTTTTGTTATAGTTTTCAAAAATAAGGACAAGGAACAATGCATATTTAACTGAATCGTACGAACGTGGTAGGTGCGTATGTATTGCTTGTTTGTGTCGGGAATATGTCACGTACCTTGGCGTGTTTCATTTTTGACTGAAGGTTCTTATGGAATGAGGTGGCGTTGTTCACAGCCATAGTCTCCTCCTGGACTTCCATGCTTAATTGGACTAACTTGGTTTGCTTCATTTCAAGCTTAAGTAGAATTAAATTATTTATATGAGTTCGAATTATGTATTAACCGGCAGTTATTGGTTGTAAAATTGCTTGAAAACATGGCAAACATTTCGTTCTTACTAGGGCTTCAAGCTTCCGATNAGTAGAATTAAAATATTTATATGAGTTTGAATTATGTATTAACCGGCAGTTATTGGTTGTAAAATTGCTTGAAAACATGGCAAACATTTCGTTCTTACTAGGGCTTCAAGCTTCCGATTTTCTGCGTTGGCAATGGGAAGTCTGAAACCCGAGCCCCAACCAAGCTGCTTTAGCATGGCAGTGATGTTTCTTGTGTCTGCCATTTTTTAGTGACGAAAAGTTGCTTCCAGACTTCCAGTCTTAATTCTTTATTTCGCTATATTTCGTACTTGCTTATGAAGCAAGATGAGATATGATAAGCCTCGGATAAGTATGGAAATACTCTATGATGAACCTTTGAAAATACTGTCTTTACGTAACTGCTCTTTAAATAGTTGAATGGAAGACGACTATATGGCCAAACAAAATTTCATAAAACCGGGTATTGGCATTAAAAATTATACACACCAAATGACTGGAGGTACGAAAGCGAACGCAACATGCAATGGACTACTTTAAAAACTAATCCCAAGAATGGCATTATTAAATCGTTAAATATGCCTTTATGAAAGATGACATTATGCATGGGTAATGCAATGTAATAACAATACGCTTCCCTTCACAGTGCGCATTGATTGATCGATAAAATTGTGCACCACCTTTGTTATGGCAA
>JAANSM010004206.1:0-10586 GCA_036850725.1 Orchesella villosa
AAAATGCACGTGCACCATATGTAAAGTAATATGTTGGTCGCCAGCGTTCATGTCAATCTTGTTCAAACTTGTTCACAGCAGCAGCACTCCTCTCCTCTTGAGTACCACCGCATTATAGATGAGAAAGATATAGGTGACGGGGTAGGCTGAGACTCGCTGACAATTACAGTCGATGCCAGTGATGCTATTAGGATCGTCCTCATCATCGGGTGAAATTGCTGGTAAGCCGGTCAAAAGTCTTTGAAATTTTGTGATAAACCAGGCAAACCTTCGGGCAGCAAACATAAAATTGACTGGTGCAATAAGTGTCTTAACGAGGAACAGCGTGACGCTGTACGGGGAATTTTACGAGGCCAAGCCCGCCCCTTACTATGCATTATATACGGTCCTCCAGTACTGCTTTACAAGTACAAGAAACCGGGGAATTCTGAAAGTTTTATAGAGACTCGCAGCGCCTATTCCGACATTCCCGGATTTCCTTCGTAAGCACCACGATACCTGATTTTAAGTTAAAAATTTCTCGAAAAGCACTGGTGAGAAAAATGCTCGCAAAATGCTAATAATTTCCAACAATGCTCGAAAACCCTAGTAATTCCCGGAAATGATTGTAAAACATTTGCCGTAATTTCGGGTTTAGGGGGCTGAAAATCTGATTTATGATGATTCAGGCACAGGAAAAACAGTCACTCTTGTAGTAACCGTTATGCAAGTTAACAAATTGGATACACATTCAAGTATGCAAATTACATTAAATGCTACTCTAGTAGATTATTACTAAAATGTAAAGTTTGATACCTTGAAACACTTAAATAAAATCAATCAATCATCAAAATGCATTGAATGTCTTACTGTGCGGACCATCAAATTCTGCAGCTGATGTTATTGCTGAATACCTTGCAAACAGCAATCAGTATCAAATTGGGGACTTCGTAAACCTAAATGGCCTTCTACGTGCCCAGACGCCCATTACAGGTTTCATCGCTTCGTTTTGCACTGACGGAGAGGATTTAGCTTTCGTTGCACAACACAGGCTTATAATTTATGCGTGCATTACAGCCGGCCAGTTCTTTAGTCTGAAGGACATTTCACCCCTGTTTTTATTGATGAAGCTGGTTACTGCACGGAGCCAGAGACAATGGTTGCCACTGTGTTACTTGCTTGAAAGAAAAACACTTCACACATGTTTTTATTGATGAAGCTGGTTACTGCACGGAGCCAGAGACAATGGTTGCCACTGTGTTACTTGCTTGAAAGAAAGGTGGTCAGGTAAGACAGTAGCAAGTAATATGTCTGGAAAATCCACGCGGTATACCGCCCGTGTTGGCGTTTGTATACTGCTTATGTATAAGAAGGAATGTGGGATTAATGTGGGTAGGTATGACGAGGTATTGCGTGTGAATGGATTTGAAATTATTTGTAGGTACGATTAGGTATATGGGATAAAGGTGTTGCAGGAAATAATGGTCAATTTTTATTATATGCTGTTGAAATATTGCTGCATGTTTTTTAAATTGTGTTTATGGAGAGGTCAACTGCATTATTAATTAGTGATATCTGTAAAGTTGTGTTCCCTGTAACATACTCTCATCAGCATATTTCAATATACTCGTCTCATAAACTGATGGGGCGACTTGGAACTTGGAGCGGGTTTTGTATACTTGCTTCTTCTGTTATTGTTTTGGGTCTTTCACTTGAGCAGGAGAAGTTGAAGAGAATTGACAGATTTTGCGCAAAATTTTGAAGTATTTTTAAAAAATGGACAATTTACTTACAAATAATATGAAGGAAAGGATGGCTAAATTGGACTAAAAGAAGTAACGTAACTAGTGTTTCAACTTCTAAATTTCAAATTCTTGACATATTGACAATAGCTATTAAAACATGCTTTTACTTTTAGCCATGATCGTACTTAACGACCATGTTGGAACCTATCGTCCTAGTTCATGCACAAATGCCTTGAAATTTATTCAATGCACTGAAGAGTGTAAATGCAGCAAAAATTAATTCAAGAGTGTCGACTCAAAAAATTATTGGGAGGCGTTTCTCCCAGGTCCAGAAGAATTGGGCATTGGAATTTGTTTAGAAATGGACATCAAACGTGGAGACATTGTAGGAGAGAACATTGGGAGACTGCTAAGCAACGAAGACTATGAATACCTTCGAGGAACAAAATATGTAAATGATTAAACATTTTATGCAATGACAATCCAGGAAAACAGTCTAATAACGGCATTAGCGTTCCGAAAGAGGTTTTAGATGCTACAGAATATGCCAACCGTACGAGATGGATTAACCACTGCAAAAACTTGAGTTGAAATTTGGAGTGAACGAGGGCATCCTAGGGCATATTTCAGAGCTCTTTATCGGCTGCCAAAAGAAACTGATCGCACTTATGATTACGGGATGAATGAATGGAGCCCTGAGGTACCATTGACCATTTTCGCAGATTTTGTAGCAAAATTAATTGTTTTAATCGAAGTATTGTATGTGATGTGTTTTCTAGGAGTGCTTATGTACAAATTGCAGTCCAAATGAAACTGCAACGCCATTGATTCCGAAACCTGAAAAACGGAAAAGAGTAGCAAGTCCAGAAAAGCGGACACGAAAATCAGCTAGAATTGAAGCACCACTCCAACTTCCGCCTGTTTCTGTTGAAGTTTAAACTGACGCCATTTCAGAAATGTTGGCAAGCGTTAGCACAAAAACATTTGTGTGCAAAATTTGAAGCAAGTAAGCTACTTCTTACTAATAGATTCATTCCTCTACAACGAATATTACTATTTATTACACATTATTTTTTGCTCTTTTTCAGAACCCTTTCTAGCAAGTCAAACATAAGACGTCACAAACTTGCTCATGTCCCAGAGAATCGACACATACTATAATGTGTTGCATGCACAGTCACGTTTACGGATAACAATGGCTTAAAAAGACATGTGTAAGTTTATTTAATAGCAATTAATAACACAAAAGCAATGTGATCATGGCTAAAAGTGTATTGTTTGTATTTTAAAGCAAGAGTGTGGATTCAGACCTGCCGGAGTTGTTTGAGAAAAGGGAGATGGTAGCATCAAAACGGAAAATTCATGGTTGCAATTTATGTTCCAAACGGTTTACCCACAAGAAAGCTCTCATCTTTTATCAATCTAGCAAACCTCAATGATGATAATAATGTTTTGTTGGAATTTCATGTAAAAATGTATTTATTTAGGTAATTATATTTTTTATCGTTAAAAGTTTCAGGAAAGGTTAAAATAAGATTGTTTGTCGTTATAACGGCACAGTAAAAAACATTGATTCATGGTTTATATCGATGCTGCAGTATGAAACATGTCCGTGTGTCTCCGTCTGTCAGTCCTTCTGTATTTTATTTGCCACATTTATTGACAGATTGTTACTAATTTTTGTTAAAGCACGAAAGTTATTCAAGAGAAAGTTAAAAGTATTACTGATTACACATAAAGTCAGTATATTAAATTTGCGACAAAAATAATCACGTAGTGTTACGAGGGTAGAAAAACAGCAGATTAAGTTCATATAGAAATGCCGATATTACTTATCGAATAATTTATAAATTCAATAATTCCTCTTGCATTTAACGGCTTTTGTTTAAAAAAACCCCTATTGTGCTAAAATGGGGGAAATGATACAGTTTATATAGCTGATTTCGGCAATGTATATTGCAATATATTTTCTGAAAATGAACCCCAATAGGGCTGAAATCGGGCAAAATTACTATTTACATAGCTGATTTCGGTAATATATCATTTGCTATATTTTTCATGTTATGCTCAAATAGACCCCAATAGTGCTGAAATCGGGAAAGATGCTTCTAGGCCCCTAGCCCTTTGAACATAAGCCCCCTCGGCCAATGCAATGCGTGTGAACGTTGTGACCTTTTTTAGCCGTTTTTGGAATAATGTAAAAAAAATTCAAAAACAACGGATATTTTACGAGAAATGCGGAACTTTTCCATAGCTATCAAAGACCAGTTTATGTTATGGTTGGTTCCTTTTTCTGCTGTCACTGCTTATATAATTTTGTCGGGAGGTAAACAGTAACGGTTGAACACACGTACTTGTTTACTGAATTCAGAAACTGAAATGGGAAAATAAAACATTATAAAAAATAATATGGGGTATTCATGCAAACCGATAATGCATGAATCTTGGAGTCCACCTTACGGAAATGTACAATGTAATATGTACAATGTAATATCCCGGGATTACTTATTACTCATATTGAGAAGCCGTACTTAGGTTTGGGCCAGGTCGTACAAATGCTAGGCCCGGCTCTGGCTTGCACCATTGATCTAGCCTCATCATTCAATTCGAAATTAAAACTCAAATAAGTAGAATTCAAAATTGAGAACAAAAACTTTACTTTGTGCTGGGGTACTTCAGGCTTAGTGTCTTAATATGCAATTTATGATAAAGTGTTTGAGGCTATTATACAGGCTCATAGTATATGCTGTAAGGTGGGTACGATTATTTTAAGAGGGATAAACTTGTGAGTTGTGTAAAAGTTTTTTTTCATGTGGTATGGCTAGATGTTTTTGGGTACACTTAAATGCATGCCTAAATGAGACATTATAATAATTTTAAATTATCTATGGATATTTACCATGCTTGGTAAAAACAACTACATCCGGGGTCTACTAATAACTTATCAAGTGATACATTAACCTTTATCATTAATAAAGGTGGCCAAAGTATGTTTAAAGGTGACCTCTGTAAAACAAATGCCGCTTTTTATTACTTTTCTCGGTTCTGGAAAGGGACAACCTTTTGTGTAAAAATATTTCTACTACCTGGAACAAGGCTCCCTGAAAATGTAGTCTGAAAATGGTTAGTTTATGTGTGTCAGGGGTTGTCTCAAGCAATAACGAACAAGTAGTTGTGTACATTTTATTAGAGTAGCTTTATTATCTCACTAAGCCTTCAACTCGTCGTCTCGATGGACTAAATACATTATAATTGTAAACTTACAGCTCCAATTTTAAGACAGAGATTCCCTTCCAAGGAAAAAAGGAAACTACCGACAAATTTTACTTCAAACAGCTATCATTAAGAAAAAAACTTTTTATAATTTTGTTTTATATAAACATAACCTTTAAAATATTATTATAAACTTTAAATATATATAACATATATAACATTTATAAAATTTAAAATATAAACTTTATAACAATACTATGAAACATTGTGTACATTCTTAAATATAATATCTTGAACAAATAATTCCGTACTGAATTTTATTGTTGAAGTTAAACTGTAAAAACTCTCTCTAAATATAATTTCCTCCAAGAGAATATTTTTTATAATAACTAATGTTTTAAAATCATTAAAACTATGGCTAGATTTATAATATTCATATTCCCTCTCACTCCTTCTTGCTTTTTTAGGTGCACGTTCACAAGGTTCCTCCTCATCTTTCTCATGGCTTGAACATTTCACCTCATCTTCCCTCCTAAGACTTTTTCCGAGTGTTTCCGGTAGTCGGCTAGTTTGCGCCTCAATTCTTTCCAGCTGTGTACAACGGCCGGATTGCCTTCCTCCATTTCCTTCTAGCTTCATCCTCAGTCTATATATTGAATCCTTATAAGATTCCACACTTCTTTCAAGGGAAAGTACATCAACCCTCAACTTTTCATTGGTCCCATTGGCATTACACAGCTCGGCGAGTTTTGTTCGCATGAAATGCGCAACAGGCGTTAATTTTCTGGTGTTTATTGTCTGCAGCTTCCTCAGATGAATATCATTTTCAGGCAGTATTCTTATGATATTTCCAGACGTATCAATACACGTGATTTCTATCGTTTTAAATGATGAGGGCGAGGTTACGTTAAAGGATTGCAGCTTGGGTTTTGGCTGAGCTTTTTCTAACGAAATATTTTCCATAAAATTCCGGTTGTGAATGCTTTCAGTCTTATATTTTTCTAATGTCTCGTCTAACTGGTTGACTCTTTCCTGCAGCCTCTTTATTGCATTCTCCTTCTCCAAAAGTATTTCATTGAGCTTTGACATTTTGGATTTACTCGCTTGCTCACTCAAATAATCTTTATCTAATTTCAAGTTATCCACATGCATCTTCAATCCTTTCGCGGAATTCCTCGCCTCTTTTAAATCATTTTCACTTTTTGCTAACAAATTTTTCAGAGCTGCAATCAACTCTGATTTTCTTATACACTTTACTTTCTGCTCGGTCAACTCCTTATTCAAAATTTCAATTTGACCGTTTGGCTCTCGTGTGATTATTTTTGTTTGTCGTTCACTTCCACGGTCACTTTCTAACTGAAGTCGCCCGTAGTATTCTGATTCGGATTACTTTTTGAGCTCATCAAACTCGGCTTGGAATTTTATGAAATGTTCTTGTTTTCTGATGCTCAACTCGGCTTTGTGTTAAATTGTCTTGCAATTTTTGAATTTTTTCTTCATTATTTGCTGCGGAAGCTTTCAAAGCTACAATAAATTCCGGTTTTCTGTTTGATTTCGTTTTCAGTTCGTCAAACTGTTTTTTTAGGACAGTTATTTTTACCTCCTGTTTAATTGCAATTGTCTTGGCTTGTCAAACACTCTCAGTTTCACCGTCTAATTGCTGTTGAAGTCGTTTACATTCAGATTCTGATTTAGTTTTAAGTTCTTGAAATTCAATCGCATGTTGTTTTCTTTCAGCCTCATAAGATTCAATTTTCTTCAGTAGATTCTGACCTTCAATTAGACAATCAACGTTTTCAGATGA
This sequence comes from Orchesella villosa, assembly GCA_036850725.1. Classification (NCBI taxonomy): domain Eukaryota; kingdom Metazoa; phylum Arthropoda; class Collembola; order Entomobryomorpha; family Orchesellidae; genus Orchesella; species Orchesella villosa. The sequence goes on from JAANSM010004206.1 coordinate 6,742, forward strand.
GGCTTTTAACTTGTTGGTTAACACGAGGATTTCATCATTCACCTTGGTAAGGTTATCTTGCACTTGTTCCATCCTTGTTGTGTGGTCTTTTTCAGCAAATAATAGCTTTTCCTCTAAACTTTTAACTTTCTCTTGCTCCACAACAATATTCAATCCTAAGTTCTTGATATTCTCATTGTGTTCACTATTTTGTTGTTGAGGTAGTCGCTGCTGCTGCTTTACCTGCTCCCTCAAACCAACTATGTCTTGTAGCAACAACACATTTTCTAAAATAAGTTGACCATTCTGGCTTTTCAATTCTGATTCAACATGTTTCTGCTGCTCCACGTTGTTAACTAGTTCTTCATTTTGCTGAATTAGCTCCACATTTTTTTCTGCAATTGTCTTGTTCTGCCTTAATACTTCGTCATATTGAGATTTTGGAACTGAACCACGTTGTTAACTAGTTCTTCATTTTGCTGAATTAGCTCCACATTTTTTTCTGCAATTGTCTTGTTCTGCTCTAATACTTCGTCATATTGAGATTTTGGAACTGATTGGGAATGGTTTGGTGTGAGGTTTTTGAGTGATTGTACTTCACCCCTTAATTTTGCATTGTTTTGGTCTTGTTCCTTGTACTTTTGATGCCAGAAAACAAGCTGTTGTTTGAAGTAGGCTTTATTTCCTTGGAATCTGTTTAACTCAGCGTCTTTAGATTGAAGCAATGCTTCAAGGTAGTGATGTCGTTGGGAAGCTTCGTGCAGATTCCCTACCATCCATTCAAATGCAGGACCATGAGTTTCGTGTGGAATCCATGCTAATTGGCTATTGCTGTCCAGGCCCTGTCGCTCCAAATTGAGATATGGTGATGTTTGAGTGGAAATTGTAGCACAATTGGAATTATTGCTTCCTGCAGAAACTTCAAGTTGGGAAGGAGTTAATTGGGAAATATGATGATTATCTGGATTTGGAGGTGTTAGCCTTGATTGCGAAGTGGGTGATGGTGTGGATATTGATGGACGGAGACGGCTTTGTATATGAATAAACTGATCGATTTTAATAGTAAAAACAGGAACGGTTGAACAAACGTCCGTGTTCACTGAATTCAGCAACTGAAATGGTAAAGAACATATCAATAGTAATAGGAAAATAGCAACAAGAAATGTTAACTTTTAGGAAATATCTACTGAAAGCTTGTATTCCGACAAAGTATTAAAATTTGAAACATTGTTTTCTGATTGACAATTGGTCATTTAGTACATTAGAACGTATGAGTCCCCACAATAATCAGCAAACTTAAAAAACGGCACTTTTTGAAAAAAATGATGTCTATAACGACAAAAAAACTCACGTATATGTTGTGTTGTTGGACCCTTTTTCCGCTTTTACGGTGTGGTCAGGTCGTCGGGAGGTTGACAGGAACGGCTGAACGTACTTGTTCAAGCAAGACTAAAAGTTAAATGAAGAAATTAATTTTTTTTAAAAATTATATGAAGTTTTTTTTGAACCCATGTACATAAATGTAGGGTAAAAAATTCATCTACCCCAGTTTTTGAGATACATATACATTAATAAGTTACTACTACCCCAGTTTTTGAGATACATAGATATATATAAGTTACATCTACCCCAGTTTTTGAGATGCATATATAAGTTACTACTACCCCAGTTTTTGAGATACATATATAAAAGTATATATGTGTGTATGTATGTATGCCATAATCCTGATGAGCAGGAAAATTTGAAGGGTAAAAGTACCCAAAGTCATCCTTTTTTAGGTGGTGGTAGACAGATTATGATTATAATCCGTCGACTTGCTAGCAAAGGCGAATTTGAAGCCGCCCTCTGTATAACTATATCCAAATCCAAACAACTCTAATCTAAACCCAGCTAGAAAAGTAGCAAGAAGAAGAAGTATCTACTCCACTCCATTTCAGGTTAAAAACTCTCGACTTCTTGACATCACCACCATCTTGTCAACTGATAAGCACCATGCCAGGCCATTGAGCTCCCATTAGAACCTAAAATAGCATTTCAAATTGTCGTCCTCTTCTTGAGCTCCCTTGTCAATCATGAGCATGATATTGATAACACACTTAAGACACACGCATCTCGATGCATAATATCATGATGATGTAGACGTGGACTATATAGTGTGGTTTGGTTGTGCGGTGTAGCGGTCGTGCCACCTATCCCCAGCGTAGGATAGGCCATGCTTCCAGTTCCATAAATACTAAATTCAACAAACAAATAAATAATTGCCCTATATAGTGCATAATTGCTAAAAAACTAAAATGGCCAAAAGCTTTCGATTGGTCTGAAAAATTAATCCAACATGTTATGCTGATTAAAATTTAGGTGAATAAATCAACCAAAATTGATTCATGCACTATATAACTCAAAATTGTTTGAAATTTATAACCACCAAAATTATTATTAAGCCTTCAGGCACGCTGTAGAAACAATTTCTTAGTATTAAAACAAAAACCACACTTTGCGAAATTATAGTTTTCAAACAATTTTTCGTTAAGTTCAAAAAAAACTAAAATTTTTATTACCTCAATTTGTTCATGTTTGTAATCAGCATGTAAAAATACATTAGAGCTTTAATTTTCAGGTCAATTGAACGGTTTTGGAAATGATAGTTTTCTAACAATTTTTTGCGATATAGTTCAAATACTAATTTTTGTTGCCTTAATTTGTTCATAGATGTAATCAGCATGTAAAATTACAGTAGAGGTTAAATTTTCAGGTCAATTGAACGGTTTTGGAAATGGTAGTTTTCTAACAATTTTTTGCGATATAGTTCAAATACTAATTTTTGTTGCCTTAATTTGTTCATATATGTAATCAGCATGTAAAATTACAGTAGAGGTCAAATTTTCAGGTCAATTGAACGGTTTTGGAAATGATAGTTTTCTAACAATTTTTTGCAATATAGTCCAAAACCTAAATCGTATTTATGTAATTTTCCGCAGCAGTATCCATTAACATATCGTTTAAACTATATTTCCTTAATTACCTAAGGAATGACATTACGTCATTTTTTACACACATGCTGTCAGGCTGTCATGCCCTTTTACACTAATTGTCGACTTAATCAGCTTGACAATTAAGTGCAATAACTATCGGTCCCGGCCCCATAGCAGAAAAATTCCAACGGGATCGATTTCTTAGCGCCCTCTTTGGTATTCCTTACTTAACGACATATTGTTATGAAGCCGGGACCGCCAGATAATTGACCATTAAGTTTAGCTGTAATTAAAGTTAAAATTAACTTTCTGAAATAGAGCATCCCCATATCAAGAACATCATTGTTGCAAATAGTAAATACAACCCGTACTTAATTTTGCAGTCTTTTTGGTACAGAGGGCTAATTATCCAAAAATAATTAAATTTCAAATGGGGATTAAGACCATTAAGTTTAGCTGTAATTAAAGGTAAAATTATATTTCTGAAATATTTTTTTCGCCTAAGAGCATCCCCATATCAAGTACAGCATTATTGTAAATACAACCCGTACTTACTTTTGCAGTCCTTTTGCTACAGAGGGCTAATTATTCAAAAATAATTAAATTTCAAATGGGGATTACTCGCTTTAATTTGGGGCTACTGTCTCCAAAAACGACAGTGATGTTCAGCACGTCACAATACATTCAAAGATTATAGACATAATAACGTTGCTTAAAAAAGAAATATGAACATTTCCACTACTCTTGATTTAGCTCTATAAGCATTTTGGCACTTGAGGGCAGGTGAAAAATGTGCGTAAGAGCCAAGGGAGATTATAATGAAGAAAAAAATATGTCAAGTCGTTGCAGAATGAGAGACAAATGAAATTGATGCAGCCTTTCTGATAATCCCCT
>JAANSM010004207.1:0-11676 GCA_036850725.1 Orchesella villosa
TTAGGTTTCATATTGGTTGTGATCAAATTAGTCATTAGTAGGAGAGTGTAAGGCCAAAGTTAAATGTTATGAACAAGTTGGAGACAAAGAGATCCACTGCACAACAAAAATTTCAACAACGGTAACTACTTCAGTATCAACGGTATCAACTAAACATTTGAAAGTACATATGTACTTATTATACGCATATTCAATAGGGATTATACCATTGATTATATTTTTTCCTGCAGACACCGGCATTTGTTCTCCAGTTGAGATTTTCTTATGAAGAGTGAATATAAATTCTGATAAACAAAGCCAAGAGAGATGAAGCGGAATAACAGCCTAATTTCAGCTCGCTACCTTTTATTAATGGGTCATCTCATTCTTGTTATCACTAGTCTCATGGCCCGTGTAAGTTTGATCTAAAAAATATTTTAAACCTTGATGTATGTAATACATAAATAATATTCAAGCATGATAATCATTGTGTACTTCATGTTCAACTTTTATTGAAGAAACTACCTGTAGTCTGTATGCTGTATTGGAATTGCTAATTAGCTGGGTAGACAGGTTTAAACTGGAGCATAACGATTAAATACGTTATACAAGCATTGAATATCTAAATAAGGTTCAACATTATTAAATGGCTAAGGTTTGGAGCTATTGCTATTATATTCTTAACTTACAGATAGTAAAAGCTTCTTATCCACTGTAACAGTTCCGTAGTACATTATCCTTGATGGCTTGTGACTCATTATGTCAATCAAGCTCTTTAACTGCAGGATATTCAAAAACAAATTGTGTATGAAAATGCACGATGCTTCATAATATAATAATTCATTGTTATGTTTTCTTTTCATTTTATTACCTCAGTTTTTACATCGCTTCCTAGTTCAGACGTGTCCAGTGTGACTAGCTCCGTCATAATTTTCTCGTTCTAAAAAGGGAATTGCCTCAAATATTAAAATCAGATAAATTTTATGTTTCTTAAGGAAGTGGCGGCTTTTAATAGGCGACTCACGCGATTATATATCTTCTCCACGTAGTAAACCAAAGTGAAAGTCTGCATAATCACAATAAAACATGTACAAATTGCTACATAGTATGTGAAACTATAGGCTGATGTCGGGAATGTTTGTAATTTCCATTCCTTTGTGGAATTGTCAATGTTGTTGTCATTCGACTTGCAGGCTCCATTACATGACACTGATGAAGTGCCTGACGAAGGTGATGTGGTTATAATGTTTGCAATTTCAAAGTAAGTTTTATAATTGGCTAACGCCATCAGTGTATATAGGGACACTGTCAAGTTGAAAACGTGACTGAGTGTTTGACATGCCCCAACTGGAGACTGCCATTCACCAATCAGTTGCACTTGGTCTCGAATGCGAAAGACATGCCCCAACTGGAGACTGCCATTCGCCAATCAGTTGCACTTGGTCTCGAATGCGAAGTAAAATTCTTTTCCAGTTTGCAATTACCTTACAAGTCAACTTTTTCTTCACAGGCTCTGTCTTTGCCTCCTCAATTTGTAACTTTATTTGGTTGTATGTTTCCTCAATTATTAAGGACATCGCCACACAAACTACATAAAATAATGCAAGAATTCCCACGCATCCAATGGATGTCATGATTACAGTGAAGTTGCGTACTTTGGGAAAGAAATATGGGGCTCCTGGTTCTGTATTATCACTTTCTGTTGTAAACTGAGACGATATTGCCGTTATTGTAATAAATGCACTGGGGACATAGAAGTTAGGTATATAATGCTTCCTGATCTGTTTAGCAAAGTTGCGTAGGGGCATCTGAATTTGAAACACTTGAAAAAATATTTCTTCAAGTTTATCCCATCCATTCATAAGTCTAACCGTGGCAAGTCGTCTTGGCCAAGCTGTTAATGATAAAATCGTTGCCTGAATTGTGCCACCAACCACGAGGGAGAACAGGAGTTTGCTGACATGAGATGAATATCTGGGATTCGAATTTTTTTATATAATACATCATATTTTAGGAGTTTTATACCATGTCTTACGTGCAGTTAGTTGTATTTATATGTAAACATACGAGTTATAAGTCAGGACGACACAGAGAAAGATGTGTAAAGACTGCATTGCTAATGTCCATGCCGAGCTCAAAGAAAATAGTTTCGAATAGAAATTATCGTGATGAGTAGGCGCCCCTGCGTCTTCAACTCCGGTCCTAATACGTTTTGAGATCCACAAGAACCCGACCAAGTTTAAGAATTTCATCATTGGCCAGAGTTTCTCTGAAACTGTGCAGAAACTTATACGCTCTTTGCTAATCATTCTGACTTCTTTGCAAGAAGCAAAGCTCTTGTTAAACTCTTCACCTTGCATATCTAATTGTAAATCATTTAACTTTGTGGGACTCGCAAATAAATTTCCATCTTTTAGTAAAAGTGAGGTTTTTGAAGGCACCACTATGTTCTCAACCTGTTTTGTATAATCCACGAAACTCTGCTTCAGGCTCATGATGATGGTAATAATGACTTGGTAGTTGGTATTAAGGTACGCAATGCAATATGCATGTGCATTGTAAAAAGTGCAATTTGGAAATGACAGCGAACGGGCATTTGCCAGTCATGACACTGGTGGATTTATTGAAATTATTTGTTTTGCTCAATTTTGTTTATTATAAAGGTGTGGTGTGTACCCTGTGAGTGATTATCATTTGTAACAAATTAATTTTATTATTTCATTTCCAGGAGGAGAATGTGAAAGCATGTCTTCCAACGGACTATACATCCTCACAGTATTCATCAAAAGACACTGAACTCATTGTGGCACTTTCTCTCAGTATTGCTTTCCTAATTATCGAGTTGACAACCTTTGGCTCTGGGCTGACCATGTTCAGCAGTTTTACTACTGTGTATTGTGAGTTATGATATGATAATTATTATCAAATATGCATATGAACTTATCTCGTATCTCTAAATAAAAAGTCTTTCCAAGTATGACATTATAAATAACCTTATTAATGGAAATGGAATGATTATTAATACTCAATTCTTCTTCTTTTTCACAGCAATAATGGCTCATGCATTGGGGACAATTCTTTTAGCATATTTCCTCACTGAGTCTTGGGACTGTGGTCTTTACTGGTGGATATTCAGCTTGACGGTTTGCCTCCCACTCCTTTTCGACATCGTCACCATACTCCTAGACGTTTGTGCTTATGATGCCAAATATAAATAGGAAAACTACAAGTTTACAACGTTCTTTGTTATAGTCATAATGCTCACCGCAGTTATTTCAAACTAGTTTAGATAATTATTAATGCATTTCAACTTTTGTGACAGCATCTCATCTCTTCTCCTTTTCTCATTTTCTGTTGCACACGACACTACAGATACAAAACAATAGTCCTAACCTTAAAAATAATGAATAATAATAAAAAAATTGTTTATTTTGTACCTTTTAAACCTGTTTATTTAAAGCGCATCTATATCTCCCATCTTATTAGAACTCATTACATTCATATGACGCAAAATTATATGCATTGCCTAGCATTTTTATACTCTCATTTTTTATTTTGTCTGGTGTTCGGAAAGCAGCTCAGTCAGAGGCTGGTGGATTTTTGTGAGAACCTCGACGTCAACAACATTCAAATTAACTTGCATCGCTATAGGTTTCATACAGACAGTCATAAGGATACAGATTTCGTGTGACGAAAATGATTGTTTTTGAGAATTTCAGAGCATGCCAGCCATAATAAGGTAGGCAGATATATAAGATTAAAGATGCATATAGGGAGAGCAGAGAGATAGTAGAGCAATAGGAAATCACGCAATAGCAGTCACCCAACATCAACATCACATCACGGCTTACTTGAGCTCGTAGTCGTAACTCATCCAAAAGAAGAAAAACAACAGATTATGGATATATTGCGATATAGGTCTTACGTTCAAATATGCATAAGACTACATTGACTATCACTACTGCTATTAGGTCTTACTTTTTTACACACATGTCCACAAATGCGTCTGCTTTGCTACCCCATCCACATCCACTCCATTCCATAATATCCATACCAGCACCATCAACCATATATGATCCAACTTCCGTTGTTGGCTCGTTTCACTCAAAGAAAAAAGGTAAACATGGAGTGGATCGGGCTCTCGTGTAATGTTTTTGTGTCCTTTTGGTGAGCTTCACTTACATACATTTTCTCATGAAAACATGTACATTTTGCAATCCAACAACAACATCCAGAGAGAGGAGAGAGCCTATATCATATTATACTCATCCGTATTTTGTCGCTCTGTAAGCATAACGTGCGGTATTTTTTCTCTCTTCCTATTTTCTCTCGCACTCTTTTGCTCTCTCCAGTCACCAACTATTTCCAGATCCAGCGTGATGTGATGATCATAATGCTCAGCTCACTTTGAAAACAAACACTTCTCCTGCTCTCTGCTTCTCAACTGCGTCTATTTTTAGCTGGAATGAGAAGAGAAAAAAATCCTTTTTGGAAAGAAGTTTTATTACAGATCGAATCGGATCATCGGTCGGTGAGGTGCATACAATATTAGTGTCGGGCTAGTTGACTGAGATGATGTGACTGTGTCAGTCCCTTCTTCAGAGATCTGTTGAGCAGAAATCTGTTTTGTGATCTCCTCAATAAACTTTTTAATGTGTAGTGCTAATGTGTAGTGAGGATTATGGAAGACAGTGTGTAATAACAATAGAGAGAAAGCAAACGTATGAAACTGTCCAGAAACCATTATTGTGTAAGAAGAGATGAAGAAAAGGTTTACTCTGCGTGGGAAGTATCATAGTCTCTATACCATCTTACATCTTATATTTCCTTACATTTCCGGAGAAGCACTTTTCTAAATTATGTTCCAACCAATTTAATACAATTTGTGAGTTTCACGGATGATATTACATCTTCTCCCTTTCTCATTACTTCATCACATCCTAGAATTCCGAGGAGGATGTTGGAAGGTAATATTACGTACTTCAACCAGCTACCTTTGAACATTGAACGGCAGCATTTCATTATAAATGACCTTTGGCATTTTGACGAAAATGCTCCAACGCAATGTAAGAGTCATCCTTTGCACTTACTTTTACCTTTTGTTCTTAGGTTCATAATCAATAAAGATTGAGCACGGAAGAGAAAGAGAACCCTGGAAGGAAGAGAGCAGAAAGAAAGTAAAGCTGTATCAGTAGCAAATAGAAGAAGACCAAAGAATCGCCCGGTTTTGTGCATTGTTTCAATTATCTAGTCCCTAATTATTACGATATGTAATTGTCATCCCTTGCAAACATTGTTATTGATGTGTGCAGAAGTCCGTCCAAGATAATTTGCTGTTTATATATCCGTTCCATCAAAGGTACGCACTCAAGCAAATAGATATGCAAACAATAAAATTATTTGTCTGTGAGACTTGAGGAAGGATTTAATGCATGCATGATTATTTATTTTCATGCGCAGATCCAATCTTGCACATCAGGATTAGAATCGAAAGAGTTCAGTGGTCCGATTGACGGAAGCTTATCAAATATTCAATCAGTTAAAGTCTTCAGTCGTGTCCTCATTTGTGTGCAATTACTTTTAATGACTTACTTAAGATGGACCGTTGTCCAAATTTGATTTTGATCCTGTGAAAGATAACATGGTGCGCAATAAGTTATTTTAATCAGGATACACCTCATTTCTGTGCAATTACACAAACAAAATTATAACAATGAGTCGGGAACGGAAGATAAACAATTGGGTGAACTGACTGTGAGTTATGAACTTGTGATTTTTTAGTCAATTCAATACTTTAACGTACCTATCCTCTGCAATATATCTAAACAGTAACATACGCACTTAATTATGAGTGCAGCAGAATATAACAATCCAAGCGAGAAGGAACAAAAGGAATCATCCCACTGAATTCTGTGAATGAGCAAACAATCAAATCTAAAAGAAGCAGGTATGTTAACACATTAAATATTTTTATTAAGTAGTGTATAGTGTTTCGTGATTTTTCTAATTTTGTATGCTTTTAACAAAACAACGCATTTATACTATCATTCTGGCTTCATTGGCTTCACTGAGTACAGTTATCATTAGAGCAACCTATATACTTCCTATAAAAATATCATACTTTTTTACACAAATGCGCATTAAAAATTGAACATGCAGCGGCGATTGGGTTTACTGATTGGCAAGCTTCATGATTTTTAGCGAGGCACTTAAAAAGAATGATGAAATACTTGCTTAATTTTCATGCATAATATGTTTTCAAGATTTGCATCGATAAGGAATTGTGATTTGATCCTAAATGATGCAACATATGCTACAATAATCTTTAAAATTGGTAAGCTTTAAGTTTTAAGGAACTAAAGAATTGAAAAGTCAATGGCAGCAGCTTTGAGTTAATTAGAGCATATATTTTTTAAATCAATGAAACTCCCCATTTATCCGTATATTTGACAATCATCAATATTTTGTTGCTAGCAGAAGGGATTCCGTGTGAATATACGTTACGTATGTAATGCTTTACCTATAATGGCTACAATATGCGTAGAGAGGTGCGTTATGTGGAATCATTGTCGCAGATGAGTTTCCCCAATTTCCAACCAGGAAGACTACGTAGGTATATCTATATAGACTATATCTGTGTCTACATCACTGGAGGTGTAGAAAAAGTAGGCTGTCTATGAGTTTCTATTATTACAACGGAATGGAAAAGGGGGAGAGAGCGAGAGCAGAATAGTGGAGCGAGAGAAGAAGCAGAAACGGAATGTTTTTGTTGTTAAGCTTTTTTTGGCAGGAGAAATGCGAAGAGAGAGGGTCGTGGTTTTCAAGTTCAAGTGCAATGGAACATGGAAACAAGAAATGTTTATGATGGAGTGGAGTACAGGGTAGCATAACGCATATAAAGCGGATGCGTGTGGTGTTCCAGCCGTTTGCACGCAATATGGGAAAAATATGTGTGTATTTTAGTCCTCTTAGTCTTGACGAGGGAGTAAAAGTGTACAAGAATAGCTTTTACCATCATCGTCATAAGCGATCGATCCCAATTTCTCTCTCTGCTCACTTGCCTCTACACACTCCATAACGAAATTCCATAAATAGAACAGGGTTTCCAGAATCTTAAACGTACGTCAGCAAATAAATAAGCTTAGATATTATATGATATGTATGTACATAGCAATAGCGCACACTTTACACCTTATACATACTAACATACACCTCCTCCCTTTTTGTCACTATTGAAAGGTATACTTACTGTTTTATGAGCTGTAAATAAATGATTGCATTTCAAGTTTCACTCACGATCACAGATTGTTTATGTCCATAAAGTGAAACTAGATGGATTAAATGATTCCATATTAAGAATTATTGATTGTATTGTGACCTTGGTCGAAACAACAAAGTCAATTGGCGGCACAAATACTAGAAGCAACTTCAGCTTAAGCCTAAAATACAAATTTTTTCTCTCCTACTCGTACGTTCTCAAAAGTATGTTTTAGAAATGCATTAATGAACTACATAGCTGTTACATCCATTTCCCCTTTCCAAATGCACATTGAAATGTAGTTAGGTTCTTTAATGAATGAATGAAACCAAGTAAGTAAAACTATGTATCTAGGTCAGTTCATTTGGGTTTACCCTATTTATATGTGTAACAAGTCCAGGAAAAAGGATGACAATGACAAAAGGGATAGTGAAAAGGTCAATGTCAAGGAAAAGTGAGTTTGTTCAAATGAAGAACGAAATCATTGTTTGCTCTACGTCCTTGTATCGAATTCATTGTTATTCAAACATTTGCATACTTAAACGTACATAACAGGGTACAGGAAGTGTAACTTGGTTCAGTCCAGCTGTTTCCCAAAGGATCAAATATATCATGGGTTGGAAAAAATGTGGCCTTGCCCCTGAAGCCTACATTACAATTTTCACTACATGTTGAAATCCACATACTGCATTTTTATTCCCTCTGCATTTTTATTGTTGATCGTAAAACACATTTTCACTTTTTTCATTTCTCTCAATAGTTAAATCATATATTGGTCTGGGGGAAATTGAAATGACGCCTAGCAAAGCCTTCGTAGTTTCTTGTTGTGCATAATATATATTTATTGACGGAAAAGAAAGATCATGATTCAAGCCTTCTAATTTAATTCATATTTCATCACTTCTTATTCCGATTCTCGTACGATTGACGATAGCAAAAACGAATTTATAATGCAATGTAGTGGCCTGGGCTTGGACTACCTTAAGCATTCGCCATTTGAACTGTGATGTGATGATATCAGAAGTTTATAGGCTGGGAAGTCAAAATGTCACAGGCATTTATATTAAGCCATGATGTTGGATGGGTAGGTCATGTTTGTTTGTTTGGCATAAAGAAATTGACAGAATAATTAGTGTTGTGCAGTTGTCAGCCTGTAAAAGGCGACATTACGGCTGGAAATAAACTGTCAGAAGTTGGGTTCGAGATCAGATAATCGAGGATCAATATCAATACGCAGTCAATAAACCATTTCAGCAAATTGTAAGCTCTGCTGTGGGTACGTATAATAACAAGTTTGTTAACGAACTAGCGTAGTTTAATGAATACTTATACTTGGAACGGTAAATATAAACGGTGCTTCATCCATATGTAATCTGGACAAATCTGGTTATTCGGCCATTTTAGTAGAATGTGTGGAAGCATGTGAAAAACAAGACATGTCTTCGTATGCACTTCTGATATTGATTGTTATTTTCATGTTTCATCTTTCAGCACATTAAAATATTAAATTGCAAACGTATACGGTTCTTCTTTCCACGCTAGGACAAAATGGCTAGATAACTATAATAATAATGGTTATAAAATCTCATTTACTATCTGATTACGACACGCATAGGGTATGATAATTATGATACATTCTTTGTAATTTTTATCAAAAAGGAAATTTCCCAAACACCCAGAAAGTCATTTTTAGGTGAGCTGGTCAGAATTTTACATTTTACAAAATAGCATGCTAAACTTAAATCATACACATTGCTTGGTGCACTCCAGTCGGCATCACCATATCATTTTCATACAAATCCATTGTAGCTAACTGGTTTCCATATTTTTGTGAACACTAAACATGTTTATCTGATTGAATGCACAGACGTCATAGCCATCATAAAACTAGCGGATGAGGATGAACAATTTTTAACACAGGGTGCAAGAGAGACTGGGAAAAAATCACTGGAGTTAACTAAACATGTTTATCTGATTGAATGCACAGACGTCATAGCCATCATAAAACTAGCGGATGAGGATGAACAATTTTTAACACAGGGTGCAAGAGAGACTGGGAAAAAATCACTGGAGTAGAACCATCAGATTTTGTAGTCTCTGTCTGTATCCGTAACCAAAACTCATGCTTCGAGTTGTTCTATTATGTCTGTTTTCCAAAAGTTTTCAATCAAACGATACGTGGTACCAAGCTTAGGTTATTTATGATGAATGGAAACAGGTTTTTTAGGATAAAAATTGTGCAACTTAACGGTGAGCCGGTAAGTTGCTATACTTTAGACTGGAAATCATGAATATGAATAATAATTTTATTTACAGTCCAAGTCCAAAATAGTTTCCCAATCGGATAAATATTCTGCAGCATTGTGGTGTAAAAGTGGTTGGTAGCTATTCAACTCAATGTAACTCAATATGCAAATTACAAATCAATAAGAATTAGGGAATTCAACCCAGTTGTAGTCGTCCTTATCCGAGTAGCGAAATAATACCTTGGTACACAATTTTATATTTGCTTACAACCGGAATTATCGGCTTACTTAGCCATTCTTCCTTCCTTTCATGCTTTTTACGTAAAGTAAAAATTTCTCTTGTCTCCTTTTTTGCATGAAAACCGTTTATACACTAAAGGTTTTAGTTGTTTATTGTGTGTCCTTTCTGAAATATTTAACAATAAAATCGGGAATGCCCTTGAAGTAGGATTAAAGAATAGCAAAATCGCAGCTTTTACTAATACAAAATGTAAGGTTTCTTAAAGACAACACCAATTCATCTGCACTGCATGATATCAGACTTCTTGTTTTCCTGTGTAGTTTGGATTTTTAATATGATTAGAAAAAAACTAGATCTTGTTAGCTAAAGCCATAGATATCTTTTATATGTAAGGGCTTTGACTAAAGCCTCACTGTATTAATATGCCTTGTCTCTACCGTCATATAATATATAGCAATAGTTATAGACAGACTGATAGAACTCCATAAATACTGAACTTTCTTGGTTATTGATGCACTAGAAGTATCACGTAACCAACAAACCCAGGGTTTAGTAACTTTCTTTAGATGTTTTGTTGTGTCACCACCTTTGTCTGGAATGTCGAAGCCTATAAAATAAAAACGTATCAGACGTATTATGAGTGTTAGCCCCTTTTGATATTGAAGAATCATGAAATTCAAGTATACAAAACAAAATTCTAATTCCGACTCAAACTCAACAGTCTCTGTGTCTCGTTATCCTCTCCTCCGTTGGATTTTAAAGCTTTGATATGTAATGTTTTTATGATTTGATAAAAAAAAACTACTTTCTTTGTTCAAAAAATTCATCCCTTTTTCATACCCCAACCAAAAACATCCACACCACACACCACACAGCACCATCTCATATGTTGTGTTTCTTCAAGACGTATTTTTGTACACATGTTGTTACTACCCCAAAAAACAACATGACATTGCATCTCACAGCCAGTGCAACAAAAAATGCATTCATCCGTCCGTCCAAACCCAAATTCAACTCAGCCAGACAGAAAAGGAAACCACTTGCATCTACACATTGCATGCCATCATGGGTTTTAAATATTATGGGCCAGTCGTGTCAAGGTCTTCTTCCACTTGTTCAACTCCTTTTTGTTTCTCTCTCTCCAGCAGGAGTATTGAATTGTGGTGATGAGAAAAAAAGTTGTTTCTTTTCCCTGCTTGCCAACCTACCTTTTTTCTCAGCCCTACCCTTCCAACTCTTACCATGTAAGGAAAAGTGAGAAGCCGAAGCCCTTAAGAATCTCTGCTCCGCATCTCCTAACGATGGTAGTGATAAAAAAAAGCATGTTAAAAAGGAATCAAGATTTTTGATGAAGAAACAAGCAAAGGGATGGTCTTTTTAAAGCATCACACAGATGAGACTAACTATGGTCAGAATCACCGCAGGGATTTCATTTTGAGGAGGTGGACGGATGCATTGCACACACAAAGGCAATAAAAACGATCATGTGCGTATTAGGTTGGAGAAGTGCATAAGAAAAAATGCATTCCCTTTCTTCCTCTCTCACACAAAACTACAACTCATCATCATCACCATCATATGTGTCTCTTCGATTCACTTCAACTCGTTAGTCAGATTTTGTTTCAGAACGAAAAGCATAGAACATAGAACATGTCTTCTTCTTCTATATAATATCTCTTTGCCTTGCACTTGGACTTCAATCTCGACCAACAAGATCCAAAACAAAAACCGTGTATTTTTCCATGCAACTTGAGAGACGAGATTTTATAGTAAGTTTAGCATGCATTATATATTACATCAGCATGAAAATCAAATATGACTGTACAGAGTACAGAAAGAAGGACCAAGAACCACATAAATATGTTACGTTCAAGTTACGTTAGTGCATATTGCATATTATTATCCTTTATGCATTATTGCTTGCATATACTTACGTACATTTTAACATTTTT
>JAANSM010004208.1:0-11675 GCA_036850725.1 Orchesella villosa
TAATGTTACCCAAACCCATTTGCTTATTGGTAGGGCATGTACAACGGTTCGAAAATTACGGGCATTGTGTTGTCGTGCTTTTAAAAAAGGAAGGCGTTATATTGGCGTATATGAGAGATTGTTTATCAACAATAGATGCCATATTGCTGAAATTACGATTGTTGGCATGCTTGATGTAGAAGATGTGTTTGAGGTTGATTAAATTAAAGAAGCCTATTAGGTTTTTGGAGACATACTAGAAGGAAACTGCTTTTATGATCATAAAATGGAAAGTTTTGTGATGAAGTTCAAAACATCCAGTAATGATTATATTACTTGAACTCATTTTTAATGACATGCGTTGTGCTTGTTCAAATGCAGGTTACTATTTTGTCAGTCCTGTAGAGGAGTATATTCCACTTAGGGTTTAGCATGATATTTTAACTACTATTAGTCAGTACGAATTTATGTGTATATAATAATACTACTTATTTCTCATTTCAGCCACCAAAAATTCAAAACAGTATTCCAAACAGAAAAAACGCCATGTAATATTAAACTTTGGAATTTTGACCCCACACCCGCGATGTCACTTGCTACTTTTTTTGACACATTTCATGCAGCTTAACACTCCCGAATTTTGCGCGAGACAATGACACTTGTTGTTCACTTTCATAGTAAGTAAATAGGCGAGAATACCAAGTGCAGTTATCCCGTGCAAAATCGGGGAGTGCTAAGTTGCATGAAATGTGTCAAAAAAGTAGCACGCGACATCGCTGATACCAACGGTTTGAAGTTTCTAACTTCACTCACAGCTTTGATGTCACCATTTTCTGCTGAATTGGGCATGTTAAAACATGTTGTGATATTTGACATTTATCAGCTATATCTGATTATATTTTTTGAATTTTCACGTCAAAACACTTTCATGCCCACAAATTCACCTATAATTGTTACCACTCAAGTTGGCAAGTCAAAATATTAAAATTTTGGCTTAATGTTTTGAATAGTTGAAAATGGAATTAGAATACTACAAATCAGTTACACATTATTACATTTTAAAGTTTCTTGCCAAAAGTACATGAATTTTCAAAACTCGCTCGTAAGTTATGTTAATATTCAATTCCATACAATGTTCAGAACTCCGATGTATTGTGTGTTGCTGGAGCAGCGCACTGGCACCTCCTTAAGGGGATTTATTGAAAGGATAAGTGAAAAAGTAGTTCTACAATGAACTTTTGAAATATTTCACAAGCATTCAATAGAGAATTTTCTCCACTATCTGTAGGTAATAAAATGAAGATAAAACAAACTAAAACAAATCTGGAGTAGTGAAGAGTACTAAAGGAATGGTAGTCGTGGGCCATGGGTTTGCGAAAGGTTTGTAATCGAAACTACAGAATCTGTTTGTTTCATCCGACGTACCGTTATCCTTTGTAGTTGCATGTAGATACAAGAAATTGCAGTAAAGTTTGCCTGCTTTGCAGATAAGACAAACTAAAACAAACAAACAAGTATTTGGGGTCACAAGTTCTCGCCTGTCAGCTGAGTCCACGCGTGCATTCTATATATGTTTGGTAAAAGGCATACCTTCTGAATTCATCAAACGTAAGCTGTCAGATGAAGATAGATGGTTGTCAGGAGTCTCGTTGAGTTCACCTAACTGTATCTCACTAATCAGTGTTTTTTTGTAATATGTTTTCAGTAATTCGTCCTTAACGTCTCCAGTGCTACTTGGAGAGTCAACCAAATAGGTTAGTAAAAGATATTCGAAAAATGTCATATTCATTCAAACCAGCAATGGTAAGTTGGTAGACACTATCATTCAGTATTAATGACTATTGTTTACTAATCAGTGTTGTTTTTTAACAGTTTTTAAGTAATTCGTCCTTTACATCTCCAGTGCTTATTGGAGGGTCAACCAGTTAATCGTAAGTCTAAAAATATTCGAAAAAATGTCATTCATTATTCAATGATGAATGTCATGGTCAGTCGGTAGGCACTGTCACTAAGTACACATAACTGTATCTCACGTTTCCAAATATTTTTTCAGTAGTTCGTAGTGCTCCATGGAGAGTTAACCACTTAATCGTTATCCTAAAATATTCAGAAGAATGTATTCATTGAAAACATCAATGGTTAGGTTAGGAATATTCAGGTTAAGGATGCTTGTTTTTGTCACTCATCAGTGTTTAAAAAAATATTTTTCAGGTGTTCGCCTCTTCCCGTCAGAGGTGCTTATTGGAAAGTCGATTATTTACGTTATTAAAAAAATATTCAGAAAAACCATTTATTACTTAAGACATGTGTCGGCTTTCAGTTGATTAATGCTCTCGTCGAGAATACATGAGTATTGTCACTCATCAGTGTGTTTTGATAATATTTTATTTCTTTCCCTTTTGTAGCCAGTTGTCAGTAGGCAGTCTAAGACAGGACAGCACCGGAAAGCAGTTATATTCTATATAAGCATAAAGTTTTCTCATGTTGGCTAGCAAACATTTAACTAATGTTCAATGCTAATGACTTTAGGTTGGAGAAGACGAAAATACAGAAATATTGCAATTATTGAAACTCACTAACAGAATTTTATCATCCCATTCGGCCTTTGAAAAATTCATTTGCTTCGAGGTTGCTTTTGTTTTGGAGCCAACATGGAAAGTAATCATTGACAGTATAATTCAACTTCGAGTTTAGATCATTAGACAACTTCATGAAGTAGTAGCAGCTAATGTTATAGCACTTCCAAATCCGAAACAAGCTGATCTAACTGTTCAGGAACAGCAATTGGAGGGAAATGAAGATGATGCAGAAGAGCAAGCTGATGAAACACACTCCTTTCAACAGTCTATAACTTAAGTATAAGCCAGTTAGCATTTATAAATGGGGTATAGTTCCCAACCTAACCTACAACAATGTAGAAGACATAGTTATGAGATGGGTAGAAAGATCTTAATTTCTCTCGCTTGGACTTGTCGTTGCCGACAAAAGTCCGGTACATGCAGCAACCACTGGAGGTCGGCTTACAATACTAATACAGTCGTTACCAATATGCTGCAACACGTGGTGATTAATGCAGTAACGGCACCCTGTCCAGTAACTGCGGCAATTCTTTTATTCAAGATTTTTCGAGGCTACTCCTTTCTACAATTGAGTCAGGAACCGGGAGATAGTGAAATGCTGAAGGTTGCTGTCACTAAACTAATAATCATATGCTCCTTGTTTTGAATGTAAATTCCAGGATTTCATAGTAGAATTAGAAAATTTTGCTTGTTGTATTAAAGATTCGAAGATTATGAGAATAA
The DNA here is from genome assembly GCA_036850725.1 of Orchesella villosa. Classification (NCBI taxonomy): domain Eukaryota; kingdom Metazoa; phylum Arthropoda; class Collembola; order Entomobryomorpha; family Orchesellidae; genus Orchesella; species Orchesella villosa. The sequence continues at coordinate 3,282 of JAANSM010004208.1, forward strand.
ATTGCAGAATAAGACGATAACAAAACATTGCAAACCTGACGAGGAACGACCGGACTGTCACAGAATCGGAAGATGCTTGCAGGTAATATAGCTAGTTATGAATTATTACTAACTGCAAAATATGGGGTTCGGATGGCTGGACCGGTTGCAGTAACAACGTTTTATATTTCAAGTTTTAAAACTGCTCAAACCATATGGGAATTAAAACATGAAAATTCTAAGTGAGAAGGGTCCCCCTTCTCAATTTTTCCAAAATTTTGCTTTTTCTGTTTTCTGTAATTTTAAATAAAAATGTAAAAATTACAAATACTTTTTATGATGAACTATATACTATTTTCTTTAGATACACACAACTCCTGATTTTCACTTCGATATTAGCTCTGTTAATCCGTATACGGTTTGCCAATTTGAAAAATATAAGTCATTTTCGCGGCATCGGGTCAAACCGTCAAAACCCCTTATTGTGCAGTTACTAATAATTTAAAACTAGCTACACTTGATGTGAATATTTTCGATTCTGTGACAACCAGACCATGGACGTCCCTCGTGAGTGCCTTATACTCCTGAAACATAAATTCAATAGTTGAATCTCGAAAATGATTTAGTAGTTATGTTTGCATGTCACCCCGCTCTACGAATTTATTCTCGGACTCCATTTTTACCTCTAGTAATAAAAATTAAGTTCCCTTGCTGAAGATCTTTAATCTGATTTGACGCAATAGAACGTTGTTTAAACGGTCAATTTTCAATATGACTCACCAAAGCGGTAATACGTTCAGGCAGAAGTACAGATATGAACTCATATTTTCCAGAATATAGTCGTCATGAAATATTAAAAATTTAAATCAGATGTATAATTTTGAGTTTAATGTCGACGAGTTTTAATGTCGAGTACCGTATAGTAAAAGTAAATCTTACCATACGGTAAAATACCATACCATACCATACCAATCTCAGAAAAGTTTTTCAGAGATACCAAAAGTACGTAGCTAGTAAATTATAAGCCATGGATCCGGATAAAAACTGTTTTTAACGGCTAATGGCTACTCATGGATATATATGGACAATATACCTTTTATTAGTTACTTATGTACATATGTGTGCGTGACCTATTGACCAATACAATGCTATATGTATACATTTAAGGTACATAAGCCATTTTAGCCAAAAAAATCATCTGAATTATGGTGACTAGAAACCGCTAAAATCCGGATAAAAACGAATGCTAGCCATATCCGTTTTTATCCACTTAACATGTCTGCGTTTTCTGTTCGATTTATAATGAAGTTTCGGATTGAAAAAGGCTCTTTTTTCAAGTAGGTCAACTCTCTTATCACGAAGGTCCCCTATAATTATTATAATCCCATTTCCTTAACAAGACAAAATAATTGTAGCAACACTGACATTGACACTTTGTCAATACACAGTATCTTTTGTATAATATTTGTCGAGTTTGAGAGCATCTACTTTATTAGTTAAAGTAAAATGTGAAATTGCGAAATAAGTAGATTATAACAGCCTTCGTATTGTCATTCATCTAGATAAGGACTTATACTGAAAAATGCGTAAACGAAACAGTTGGCCAATTACTTAAATGTAATTTATTAACTACAATGGGCTCACTTATAATATCAATTTTTATAAACAGTTATTCGTTACAGTAACATTATTGCTTCTTATCTGCATACCATAATTTATTTTTACTAAAAATTGAATTCAATTTTTTACAACAAGTTAGATTTAAGTTTACTTTAGTTTAGAATGGCTACGACAACCGATACAATTACATGGCCTGCCATGGTAAATACTTTGATTATTCATTTTGTAGATTCTACAACGGAATTCATATGGGAGGAAAATAATTCTGTAACTGAATCGGCGTTTACTTCTTGCATTATTTTGCAATGTGTGCTGCTAAATTTCGAATGGTTTAAACTCGAAAAAAGCCTTATAAATATGACTTCTAAACAATTTCAAACAAACCCAATGATAAATTCAATTTATTACAACAAATTAGATTTAAGTTTACTTTAGCTTAGAATGGCTACGACAACCGATACAGTTACATGGCCTGCCATGGTAAATACTTTGATTAATCATTTTGTAGATTCTGGAACGGAATTTATATGGGAGGAAAATAATTCTGTAACTCAATCGGCGTTTGCTTCTTGCATTATTTTGCAATGTGTGCTGCTAAATTTCGAATGGTTTAAACTCGAAGAAAGCCTTAAAAATATGACTTCGAAACAATCTCAAACAAACCCAATGAAAATAATATATTCAAATATTCTTGAGTCAAACGCCGACATAATTTCTTCCAACAAATTTTCAGTTTCCGAAATTCTAATGTTTTACGACGCTACTTTTAAAACAAATTCAGGTAATCGGTTGCCACGAATTGATTTAAGAAGAATTGATAAGGAGCGCGGTAAAAAATATCCGAAAGTCATTCTTATGAAAACCGGGTACAAATTTACTGCAAAATATTCTGAATACGGCATGCACATTGCTAATGCATTTTCCTCAGTGGTTCTATTTTTTGTCTCTATTGAGGAGCAGGACGTAAGCATGGGCGTCGTTACCTTTATCAGTTCTAATATAAATTTGAGCATTACCCTTTCACAACCAATTTGAGTTGCGATTCGTTCGCATACCAAAAGTACGCAATTTTTCATTTCACTACATACAAGACTACTGGAAGCAAATCCACTCGATTGTCAATTATGAAACTGTAAGCAGGGCCCCATCATATGATTGCAGGTCGTTATATTCATTTAAACGTAAAAATACGCAATATTTGTTTCGTGAATGCGAGGTATACCAAATGTACTTTCACTACATCAACTGTACGGAATTTCAAGAATGCTATAGCAAAATTCGCAGACACAAGTTACGTCTCAATTCTGATTTTATCATTCATATTCCACGATTCTCACACATTTTTCCGTCCACTCAATATTCCATTGACTACACGTATGAAGTTTTTCTACCCAAGACACATTTCTTTAACGCAAATTTGACTGCGTTTCTAAGTCCATTCACCACAAATACATGGATGTGTATGTTGGCAGCTCTCCTTGCAATTTCAGCTTGGTTAACACATTTCCGGAATCAGCGCTTGGTTGACGTTCTACTTTGGCAATTTTCTACTTCGCTTGAGCATGATGGAAATGGCTTAATCAAACAAAAAATCTTAAAGGGGTTTACGCTTGCTACCTTGTGGACGTTAATGTTATTTTCAATCAGACAGTTTTATGGTTCCTCTCTTTATTCATTTATGACAACCGAGATGGATCTTTATGATTTCCCAAAAAGTATTTCCGAACTAAGGAATCGTTCAGATTTCGATCTTGTCTACCCATTTGACGTTATTCATACATTGATTAATATTGAAAGAGCGCAAAATCTTTCTGAAATCTTGGCGCACATGTACTTTTACATTTTCTCGAAGGCATTCGTAATTCCTTCGAGAAGCGTTGGTATAACGTTGGTGGCAGATACACTCCTCAATATTTCAGAAGCTAAGAATATTAGGGTTACCACTTATGCGCATATTGTCTATGACGAGACAAAATCCCGACATGGAATTATGTTTTCCGCCTCCTTCTCCAACAACATGATTCTGGACGTTAATTTACAAAAGTTTGTATCCATTTGTCTACACGATTGTCCAGCAACAATGAAATTGTTTGGAAAACAGACAGACAGATTTATTCGCAAACCGTTTAAACAAGAGTCGTTGCTAAAGTTGTCCAAGTATTGGTTTCAAGTTGAGCCAAACTTTGCAACTTTTAGATTTTCTAGGTTTTTAAGTTGTGTTGTGCAGTCAGGGTTACATGATTTTGCAAATAATTATTACGAAAAATTCCAGCGTACGGAATTATTGGATCGCATAGCAGAGCTTAGAAAGACTAAATTTGGTGGCAGAAACGGTTTGTTTAGCTTGACGTTTCTTAGTACTAATGTTAATGAAAAGCAAGTAACTCCAGGAGACTTAACTACATTTGTGGGTGTAATCATTGTTTCTGCAGTCATATTGTCGTTTGCTATGGTTGTTTTTATGCTGGAAGTTTGGGTGCCAGTTGATTGTTTTGAAAACCTGAAGCCGTCCCTACGCCGTAAGTTTGCAAATTTACGATGTTGCACCAGGTTTCTTGAGTCATTGCGCTATTGCTGTGAGCGGATGTTTGAAAATCACTGGTGAACTAATGGCTTCAGTATAAAAATCGTTTATAATTGAACTCGGGAAAATATTAAGCGCGTGTTGATTTATTATGTGTTACATTTACAAATAAAATTTCATTTGTTACAAGGTTAGTAATAAAACCAAGCAATACTTAATGATTCATAAGTTTTCAAATCATATATTTCGGGAGACTTAAAGGTTAATCTTAATTCATCTCAACGTTTATAATATATTTGTTCTATTTTGCACCAGATATATGTTCAAATGGCACCAGAATATCTAACCTCATTTGAAAATATCTAAGACGTTGTCATAGATGAAAAACAACCTTTGTTTAAAGATTTACTATCCTTATGCGCGGTTTTGCAGCCATTGAGTTTTCGTCTCCGCCAATCAGCTGGACTCGATCCCAGAAGAAAACAAAAGCCAGCCTGGGGTCGAGTCCAGCTGATTAGCGGAATTAAAAACTCAATGGCTGCAAACCTGTACATAAAGATACTAAATCTTTAAACGAAGGTTGTTTTTCATCTATGAGACGTTATGCATATTTATTGCCGTGAATTAAATTTTGTATAAATAACCATGTAGTTTTTAAAAAGTAAATTCATAAATAAATTTACACTTGTTACCAGAGTATACCCCACAGTTGTCCACGGAACTGCTTCAGGCATTTTGCTTGTTTCCGAAATTATATTATATAGTTTTCAGTATAGAAAATTAACCACATATCTCGTTTATGGTATTGCTCTACTTTCATATATATATGTATCTGATAACAAATATATAATCCAAGATACAATGTGTAGCACTCGGTCCAAAATTCAATATGCTTGTGCCGCTATAAATTGTGTCATCAATTGGGTTCCTGTTCTTACTTTCCATTTATTTTATGACAAAACCTGTTATGCAAACCATGCTTACGGTTGTCACTTACAAAGGAGGTGAAGCTGACAACCAATTAAAATTGGAATGAAGCATGTTGTAAAGCCTGTCAAGAAATATATTTTAATCACCAAGATACTTCTACGACATATAAAGCACTTATGTATAACACCTTGTGTGTAAACTTGAAATGAATCAACATTTCAATCAACAGCGTACCTAATTTGAAAAAAATTATATAGTCACTCTTAAGACCTCACTATTTATTTTTTGAATGGGAGTGTAAAACTTGTTAAATCGAATTTTCAAATGTCGTACTAATGTGTTGCTGTGGACGTAATTACGCTTATACATCAAAACCTGATGCTTTTATTATAAGAAAATCCATTCTCTTTGCCTAATATATTAAAAAAAATTAAGTTTGACGAAAACCAAAGAAATGGAGATCCTCTTGGATTGACGAGAAGCATGGGTACCCAAAACAGACAATGGGAAGGGGAGATCAACATCTAAACGATTCCTCAAGTCGGCAATACTCGTTGGAAAATGTTTGGGTTGCATCTCGGCCGTCATAATGGAGTGCAGTGAGGAACAATAAAACTGCCGCATTGAAAGCAGCCGCAAAGTCCACAAGGTTGTTAGTTATATACGAGGGGATTATCAGAAAGGTTGCATCAATTTCATTTGTCTCTCATTCTGCAAGGACTTGACATATTTAATTAATTTTTTCTATATAATCTCCCCTGACTCTTACGCACACTTTTCACCTGCTTTCAAGTGCCAAAATAACTGTAGAAAAGAATGCTGGGTCTCGGAGTCCAAGCCACGCTATTAACTCTTTTACACCTGTTTTTCTGAATTATACGTTATTTTGGAATGTCATTTTTCAGTTTAGGAAATAAGAAGAAGTCAGATGGTGGTGTGGATCAATTGCCAGTACAATGAGCAATAATTAGGTGGTGTCAGCATTTCAGTAGTGGTGACCCATCACTAGAAAACAGGTCAATCTTCGACTATAATCGAAAATGCAGATTTTAGTGCATGCCAGCAAAAATATCTAAACCTACTTTCTATGGATAGACGTTTCTTGTTTGGCCAAGTTGTGACTGGGGATGAAAGACACCTTAATCATTATTAGGAAGAGACAAAAAGGGCTGTCATCCCAATGGCTACAACTTGGTTTAAAGCCCATTTTAAGTGCTATTTGAAAAACATCAAAACTTAAATTTTGATGCTGGTTTTTTGGGACCGGATGGGAGTTTTGCTGACGGAGCTCTACTGAAAGGGTGCTACGTTTACCGGGCAAGCTTATGTCGATATTTTGGATGAGCTTAAATTAGGCTACATAAAAAACGGAGCAAAGACAAATGGGATGACGAAGTTGTTTGGTTGCATGACAATCGGCCAAGTGACGCTTCCAAGGTCACCAAGAAGAAACTGTAGGAGGTCCGACCTATTCAACTGTACCGCCTTCCCTACAGCCCTGTCCTTGCCCTATCTGACTACTTTTTATTTCCTAAGCTAAAAAATAACATGCGTCGGAGGAGGTATAATTCAGACGAACAGGGAAAATAAGTGTAATAACATGGCTTTGATACTGAGACCCAGCATTCTTCTCTACAGGCATTTTAGCACTTGAAAACAGGTGGAACAAGTGCGTAAGAGTCAAGGGAGATAATATAGTAAACTAATATACAAACTACTTGTAACAGCACCTTGTTGAATACCGTTAGTAGTGTATTCTTGACGTTTTACTGTTTAATTCAACATACTGCGATCTAATGCAAATAAGTGCTTCAATAAGCCTACTTTCAACTCCATACCATGCTAACTTTTGTTACCAGAATGTCCTTGTCGACACTGTCGAATGCTTTTTATATACAATAACACACACCTGATTTGCGTTCATGTTTAAATATTAAAGGTCTGTAAGAGCAAGCAATGCGTGAGTTGTAGTTAATTTACAACGGAAACCAATCTGCTTATTTGAAAAAAACTTATTTTTCTCGACGTAGTCACTAAGCTATTTGAATGCTTATCGGACGAGTCTCGTTTGGAGATACTGGGTTCCTAGTTTTAGGCACAGGCACCATTCGTGCAATTTTTAGGCAATCCGGCACATCGCCAGTGTCAATAAAATTGTTAGAAAATCTTACGAGTGTCATTTTAAACCGATGGGATTTCATTGCATATTCCATCTTCCATCTTATTACTAATTCCTAATGGATCAGGAGATTTGGAGTTGTGGTTTTTCATTTTATTCCATGAATTTACAATGTCTTTACATGTGAAAGGAATGAAGGTTAACGTTTTGTTGCAGGGATTAATGCTTGTAGGTTTTTCAGGTATATTGACTTTTTCGCTACCTCCAATACATGAAATTTGAACATAGAAATCGTTTATAGTATTAGGATGAATCGAGAGACTTTGTGGGTTCTTTTTGAACTGCATGGTATTATTGATTCCCTTCCATAATCCTCTTTGCGAGATATTTTTGTTTAATTCAGTCTGCGTGTCTTGCTCTTTTCTTGAGTCGATATTCTTTTTCATTGATTTTAATTTAATTTTGGAGGTTATATTTGGCTTTCGTTTGTGAACACGATACAGTTTACGTCTTTGCCTTAGTAGTCTCCATGTGCCTGCCAAAATGGATTTAGTTAGTTGGTTAGTAGCCTTTTTGATTGTTTGTAATTTCATGTGCAGTGGTATGCACATGTTTAAGGTACTTTGAAGCGAGTAAACGAAGTCATTAAAGCAACTGTTATTGTATTTACATACATTCTCTATTTATTTGATGAACTTACTTACATCTGAAGCGAAAAATCTCTGTATTGGACTTTTGTGTATAAAGGTTTTGTGTGATGGTATCTATATGTGCATTTTGTTAACATGTGGTCTGCCATCAAAGCATCACATACTTTTGTATTCACTCCATTTTCATGATTGTTCATAATGATTAAGTCAAGTATTTTCACTTGTCGTGTGGGCTCATTTACAGTTTGATTTTTATTGAGTACATCACAGTATGACAATAATGGGTTTACGTACCTATCTTTTAAATTGAAATCATCAAGTACTATGAATTCATGATTTTCGTTACAGAGTTTTTCGAACATGTTACTCAATATATCAATGTCATTTTGGAATATATCTGTTTGTACTGGGGATGCTTGTACACAAATGCTTTTATGATACATGTATTGAATTTTGATTATGGCTAACTCGACATTTTCAGTGCAGGTTTCCTATTTTATACCCCAGAATTTTAGGGGATTTTCAAGTAAAATTATAATACCTCTTTCGCTTGAATTAGTTAGGTCCTTCCT
>JAANSM010004209.1:0-11674 GCA_036850725.1 Orchesella villosa
AAATAAACTGAACATAATTTATCATTCAATCATTTTCTCCAAAACAAAAGTCAGTTTACAGTCATTGCTTTCTGTACAGCTCATACTTTTAATTTACTTCCATTCGGTTGGATAAAAGTTACGTTAATTAAGTGTTAAAACAAATCATTTAGTACAGATGGAAAAAAGTAGTTTTATTGATGTCAGAATCCAGTCTCGAATTACAATGAATATTTATTCATCAGTTACTTTCGAAAATGCTTTTGCACATTTAATGACACGATCTTTTCGTTGAGTATCTTACGCTTTGATACGAGAATCTAAATTTAGTGTTGGTAATTTTGATACACAACCATATCAATCTACACTGAATTTCATCACCAAAACAATTCGCATTCATTAAAAAAAGTACAGAATTACTTGATGCATTAAAGTGGAACGAACTGTCATATCATTTGCATAAGGAATCCTTTAGGTATTTCGACTCAAGCTTATTGCGTTCTCTTATTATCATCCATACACATTGAAGTCTACTCGAATGGCATTGAAAGAGTATTGTTTTAAGTTAAAGATTTATTACGTTACACACATACTTCGTATGCCAATCCAAGGTGGATACATATGCTGTAGGTAGTGCTCTATTACGAATTTTTTTGAAAACTATCTAACATGGGTAAATTAACTAATTCAGGGCCAATTACGTATTTAAAGAAAGTAGTAGATCTAGCAAGCAAGCATGAATGTGTGCCTAAATGATATTACATAACACATAAGAGTCACAAATTGTATGCTACGTTTTTACTTTCAAATGTGGCAACTTTTAGTGTTTTGTCTCAAATGCAATTCTGTTGTACATTTGTAAAATCAGGCATTTTTAGGAACTGCATATTCATTATCCTCACTTGATTCATGAATGCCCTTAAATATTTTGCAACCTTCATCCAGTTTTTTCCAAATCTCGGCTGTGATGTGATGATGATGAGGTATGCGTATGTATGACTTGTATGACTTCATAACTGGAGCTTCATATGCTTCATATGCTTCAAGCAAGTCCACAAAGAAAGAACTAGATCTAAATGCGAGATCTAAACTTTTACTTTGAAAACATCCATATGCCTATAGTTGCCTACAATTACGTGTATCGATCAGCATGCCAAGTAGCAAACAACGTGACGTAATATAGTGTAATTTAGGATAGTTTTACGTGAATTATGAATCAGTATGAAATAAGAATTAAAAATGCAATAAATGGGAATAGGGAACAACGAAAATTCTAGCGTTTTTTTTTGCATAATTTTAGTTTGATAAGGGTCACAGCACATCATAATTTATTTATGCGATGCTATATGCAAATAATGGTTTTAAAAAACTCGACACACAGTAAACAATTACTTGATGCTTGTTAAATAGAATTGGAAAGGAACCTCCGAATTTAAGTTTTTATTCAAGACGGTAATCTCAGTAACATAATACTTGTTAAATTTTAATATCAATTTAATACTTAAATTAAATCCACTACCCATTATATATATTAACAGTAATTTGCATATGATTTTTAATCTGCTCTTATTATACATAACCTTATGAGATATACATAGATATACATATAAAGATGATTTCTACTTTTCTGGTTACAATAAGATTATATATTATTACTGATTGAAAGATTGCAGAAACTGTATAACGAATACAGCAATAAATTGTTGTGATGATATTACTTAAATTTACGTAAAAGCTTAAAAACTACAACTTACAACGGGACAATATATTCTCACTCATTTGTGTTATATAATAATGCACGAACGCCCACTCTCACTCAATCAAATCCAACCCTCTTCATTATTTTTAATTAGCTGCGTGTTTCATATAATATTTACTTACAAAATATATTATATAGGGAAACTTTACAATCAACACTATATAACAAATATTCAAGTTAAAGATGAAGGTATAGGGTTTACTTGGAAGAAATTTTTAACAGACATGCTCGTAAATTAAACTTTTGTAATTTATAATATATGATAAATACATGTACGTACTTGGATTTTTTCAAGATTAATCACATGGAAAGAATCAGATCTGTAGTGCACTTGTATGAATTATAAATACACATAACTTTCGATCGATAAATCATTATTATTCATTTGTCACATGATCAATAACCATTTTAAATCTAAATAATACTTGTCATTTTAATTTATATGCTTGCAACTCAGTGTGAGACTTTTGTTCTTCAAAATTTGCTGTCTTTACTGCTATTTTGTATATATTTTATGGCAAGATGCATTGTTATTATGTTTTCTTGGTATATTATATTTTGTGACATGAATGAAAATAACAGTCAATCGGTCAAGTATCTGTACATTTTNATGCATTGTTATTATGTTTTCTTGGTATATTATATTTTGTGACATGAATGAAAATAACAGTCAATCGGTCAAGTATCTGTACATTTTTATATGTGTAGGTAGTAGGTGTTTATATAGTATATATATTTTAACCTATTATCGTCAGCCTCATCGTTCGTGATAAAATTGATAAAATCCTATTTCGGAAGAATACGCAAAGCCAGCTCAAAAAAGTGCTTGCTTTACATTACCCCAGTCAACATCATACCACTTCAACGACGTCTTCTTTTCCCCAGACCGAGATTTGTGTAGAGCCAAGCTGGGTTGTAATTATTAGCTCGGCGTAGCATATTCTGGTGAGACTCAAGGAAGTTGGATTTGGGAGAGTAGTAGTGAACTATTCCAGCTGCACGAGGCTTCCAGCTTTGTTTTAGTGTTGAAGAATCTACATAAAGTTTAAAAACAACTGTTAAAAAATCATATATATAATGCGATTTGGTATAACTTTTATTACAGTATATAATAAAACTGACTAAGTAGCATATATCTGACTAATAACTGACTACGACTGGCACAACTAAAATGTTCCTGACGGTAGGTCAGGTTCTACTAGCCTCTCTACTATATAGCCGTAAGGTTCAACGTCCAGATAATGCGATGTTGACACAGTTTTGTAAGCTTTCTTCACTTTCTCCTAAAGCTATTTCTGCATTTCTGAGCAAATTACTTGAACTTATACATACAACACCTTCTCTTTTTCAGCTGAGGAGGTGCTTGACTTACTTACTTATGTACATTCTAGTAATACTTGAGAAAATATTTTTACCTGATTGTCTACTGTTGGGGCTGCTCCGACCTCGATTTTCATCAACAAGTAGTTCTGTTTTTGTTCTTCTGGCTGCTGGTTTTGATAGTCTTCTATACAAATCCGTTTCCTGGTTGTCGTCTTCTGAGCTATTATCATCAGAATCTATATCACTATCCTCGTTGTCCGGAGACATCTTTAGGGCTGCAATGTTTTCTTTCAGATGCTCGAAAAACTGGGGGATATTGGTTAGAGCTCCTAAAAGGAAACAATTGAGAAACAATAATGAAACATAAGACTTTCCGTTTCCTGTTTGAATATGTTTTCTACTTTATTATGGAACTTTAAGCAGGCAGATACATTTTATACATATTTCTATAATACAGAGTGGCTACACAATCCTGTTCGAAGTAATTTGATGTGGTTTAAATCATGCAATCAGTTACAGTTGACAGTGGTTTTGGTTTTTGTATGAATATAATACATAATTCTAATAAGTTGGAGTTCGAGTTAGAGGTAATAACATTTGTATATGGTTGAGGATAATCGAAATGCAATGTATAGCATACCAAAAGGCCCAGTTGAATATCAACATGTATGCTATTTAAACCTCTTTTGCATATTGTCATGTGTTATATAGATAGTTACACTTTTCACCCGAAAAGATGTAATCCAAACCATTGTTATGAGTTGAGCATATGGCATGATATCACATAACAAAACAATGAGAATCTACCCCCGACCAAAACTACATCCTAAAGAATACTTCCTACTTTAGGTCACAGATATCCCAATAATTGATGAAGAAATATGTGGGTAACCTCCACCTAAACATAAAAAGTCACTTTGGTAGGATTAAGATGAGAAAGGAAGAAACAGAATATGAGAAACGGAGGCGGAAGCAATGGAGCGCTGAATACATTCTAGACATGAAGCCGCACACAAAGAGTTCTTCCGAGAATAATCCCCAATATTTATGGTATTACCATAATAATAAAGTCATATAATAGCATTACTTTGTTTGACTCCATAGCTTTTTTTACTCTTCCTTCCCTTCTTCTATCATAAATATCTTGAGATCACCAATATCACCATGATCCATCTCAGACTATGAGTTTGAAGGAGTAAAATAATCTTTTCCGCATTGTACGTATGCCTAAAAAGTATGCTATAATGCTAAAATATTTCACACCTGTTGTGTTGTTATCTGTTCATGTGGGTAGAATAAAGAACACTATTCATTAGCTATATAAGCTAACAGAAGACTATGTAAAAGACATTTCCAAAAATAATGCATACAAGCTGGAAAAAACTGGTTTTGTAGTTTTTCAGACTGACGATTTCCTTGATTAAAATCTGTCAACGACCCCATACGCATACACTCGAACTATATGGCTACCAAAGGAAAAAAAGTTGTCGTTGTCAGTCTGCTTTTCCCCCATATTTGATTACATACGCACATATTGGCGAGAATTTTGTGTGCTTCTTTCCAGCTTTTTTCATATACAAAGCGTATCGAATATCTTCCCACAATTTTTAAAATTGTCTTTCGCCTGTCTTTACAACATAAATCCCTTCCTGTCAACCAAAAATATCAATAAGAGAGGACAATAAAGGCCCGGAGTTCTCAGCAGGTAGTTTGTATATTCAAAGTAGTTCTAGATATTAAATGGCACGACCTCAGCTCAATATGCATTTCTAACCTTCCATCCTCTATGTTGATGTTTAATACTATATGGTATACAAATCTTTATACTCGTCAGCTATAGTTTGGATTTCTCGAATTGCTTACCCCACCACGTCGAAACACATATATGGAATATAAAAATGATGAAAACGTCTGCCACGTGAGTGAGGAAACATTTTCTTGAGATGAAACAAAATAGTGTACAGTGTGGTCAGAAAATGTGAGCTGCTTTCCCATGAAATTTAAGTAGATCAAAAGCAAATTGTTTTTGGTTGAATGCATCAATAATTTATCAAAGAGTTGACGAAAGATTCGGCATTAAGATTTCTTAAGATGTTGCATATTAGTTCACAAGATTTATGATACAGATTAGTTTGATCATTGGCGTATGGGCGTTCCCTTCCGTCTTAAAGAAGAAAGGGAATATTTATTAGGTCTACCTAATAAACGGATTCTAAGTATTCTTAATTTCTCTGTAATGTAATGTAGAGCACAAGCTCTTTAATTACTCATGATCAAAGGAAAACGAGGAAAACCTTATGATTTCCGTTTCGGAGGCGGAACACGTGCTCAATACAATTAAAGCATGTATACAATCTCTTTAAAAACTCTCATGTCATTCTGGCAGTGAAAGCATATTATACTTATCTACATCCCACATCTCTATATAATTGATTCATGATTGTTAGTATATAGTTAATTAAGTTAGTTGATTGTGTTTATCATTGGGGAAGAATTTACTTTGAATGAGAATAAAAATCAATTCGAGCGTTCAGAAGGTCAATTATAATTTTAATATTTAGCCCATTATATAGTTTATAGTGAACCAGTCATGGGTATTGCATGCTTATTAAAAAGACATATCTGGTTAGACTCATATACACTCATAAATTTCTAAATTAATTAATTGTTGGGATTAGTCAACTGAAATACGTAGATTGTGTTCCCAAAAAGCTATTCAATACGAGACAGTTCCTACTCACTTTACCAAATTTAAATATGAACAAATGCAAGAGTTTGAATAATTCATTATTGAGTTGGCAAAAAGCTAAAAAAGCACATGTATACATATATATAGCTTTGACTTGCCCTGTGGTTGCAAATATTATTGTAACCCATTTTCGGAACAGACATGAGGATAATGAAGGTAGTGTAAGTCCTTATAAGTAGAGAAATGTTAGTATACACATAAATTATGTATATATGTTAACATTTCTCTGATTGTATGACCAGCAAAAACGATTGACCACTGTCAAATACGTCTGCAGTTGAAAATCAACACTCTTGTTTTCAATGGTGTAATTGACGGATGGGTTCTGTTTAATTAACATACATGAGCCCAAGTCACAAGTGTTTGATTTGGAGAGTAACTGTAAAAGTCAATCTTATACTTTCCCTTAAAACACAAGTGGGCTGTTGTACTGTTATATTAGGCTGCTATATAGACTTTATGTTCTATAGATGCTTCTGTGCTGACCGCAATCCCAATCAACCTTCATGAATTTGAAATGCTTTAGCTGCAACACATGTATGAAATATCATACCATGAAATACCATCATCACTCAACAGCATTCTACCAATATAGCCGGATTTATAGTGAAAAATACTTTCACGAATTGATATGATCTCACAACTCACTAAATTCACCCACACAAACCAAAACAATGGCCATACATATTCAAATCAAAGATCACGTTTAGTTTCAACAACTTCCAATAGCTTTCATTATAGTTTCTACGAAGTGAAGGTTGCTTCACCTGAAATTTCATTAATGTAAACTTACTCAATGAAGAAGTAACTAACGCAGGTCTGTGATGATGATATATGATAAGTTTTAATACAAATATCCTTGCTCCTACACCATTTTGCTTATGAATTGTGCACGATGTTAATCCGTGTAGGTATAAAATAAAATTAAGTACTTGCACGCAGAAAATGTGTGATTATTTGATGACTTATGACTTTAAGACTGCGCAGTACCTACCTGCTTAAAGGCAAATCCTTTGAACGTTTTAAAATAACAAAGTCAACGACAACCACAGGAAAACGATTCCAATTAAGTCAAGAAATGTCTGGCCCACTTTTGTGTTATTTTAATAAGCTTCGTTTTCCTTTTGTACTTATGATGCTTTTCTTCAGCTAAAATCGGTGAGTTCTGAAAGTCCAGTAAATGTACAAAGACTTCCTACTAAAGCCTTTTACTGGTCTGATAGCTTTAGTAGTTCTATTTGTACTTGTTGATTTTGCTGAATAGCACTTTGCAAATATTGTACACAATATCCTTCTACTTGAGCATTGAGTGGGATTATTGATATTGTTAACAAGAGATTGCCGAAATAGTAGACCATGTATATGCATTTATTGCACGTTTCCTCGCTTGTGAGGAGTCAAGTAGCTTTTCTGCTTTGCGATTCGCCCACACTCGTTTCATACCAAGAACAACTGAAGTCACAAAAGTCAGTCCAGTCCTTCCAAAAATACATCGTTTTCCAATATTCCTGATTGGAATTTGTCAATAAAAGTCTTTGATCCGTGGTTTACATTCGTAATAAAATTAAGTCAAGCATTGAGCACAAAATGTTAGAAGTTAATATTTTCTTTTCTATGAATTGCTTTTCAAAGTCCGATGTCCGATTACACCCTCATGCTTTAACGTTCATTTTTAAACATAACTCGACCCCGATTGCTTTTCGAAGTTTAATAATTAAGCTTGAATCTTAGGATTTGAAATGACTATTTTGAATCAGTAGAAAAGGCAAATTAAAGGAAAAAGTAAACAATACTAATTTTCCAAATTGAAATTGATGACGTTTGGATCATGGTTTACCATTCTGTAGGACAAACGTAAGCAACTTTATAGTCACAAGCTGACGGTGACGCAAAAAAAGGTTTAGACATTGTGGGCAGTTTTGTTTGTAGGCATATGCAAAGTGTGAACGGAGTGATTCATTCGTTTATCACCACCACGCGATTATTTTTTTGCGGCTGTCTAAAGTCTGCACGTTACATCTAGAGGATATTGGGAAACCATTAGAAAAACTATCCCAGGCACTCTTTCGAGACTAATCAATTTTTTAGAGGAGTAATTGTAATGAAAACTGCTTTCCAGAGTGAGATAGTCCGGAAAGGTATTACACGGTTGAATGGAGACAACAGGGAATGTGCTTTTGTGTCCTAAATACTTTTAGTCATTAAAGTTGCCGATTACCATTCATCGTGAGTGTGTTAGATTAGAAGCATTGTATTTTGTATGAGAAATTGATGAGATATATATATGCGTATATATGTACGAATGTGCGCTCTATCCCAAAATAGGAAAATAATGTATTTTTATATAGCAATACCACTAAAGCGATATCGATGTACATGCAAGCCACTGTAAATAATGTAGTTTAAAACGTGTGCTTAAGCATAAATGTAGTATGATATGATATAGATAAAGAAACTGCGGACTTACTTGCGCCGATAAATGGAACAAAAGTAGGTTTTCCTTCATCATCCTCTTCATCCTGTTCCAACACCCCATCCTCATCGGAATCCCACGTATTTTGGTGTGGACTCTGATAATACTTTCCAAGTCCAACACCTCCCAGCAATCCGTAATGTCCAGTACTACCGCATGCCACCACCACCCACATTCTCATGAAATTGCGACACCCTTTTCAACCCATGAACACGGTTTGCTAGTAGATTTTTTATCGCTTGAGTTGGATTAAAAAAGCTGTCAGCTTCATCATCTCCTCGGTTTCTTTGCACAAACTGGTCTAAGGTGTCTGGTGAAGGGTAAGGAGCAACTGTTGGGCCCCTCGTAGCTGATTTAATTGGGATGCCTGGAACACCGTCTGTAATCATCAGAATGTTATACATAAAAATATATAGATCCTGTATTTCCCATCTAATTTCACAATAACTTTAAGAAATTGTATGCTTCGATGACCGTTCCCCCTTCTGCAGTTGGGAACGTGATGTGATGCTAATTTTCTCAGGCTGCTTTCTTTCACTTCTCGTTTTTTTTACTTAATACTGCCCATCATCATGCTTTCAACGTGAGTTCATTTAAGAGTGCTTAGCGTACATATTATTTTATATGTATCTTTTATCCATTTCATTTATCATTCCCTTTCCTGACCGTTTCTCCAACTTTTGTTAAAGATTTGATATGTAAAAGATAAGCTATGTGTAACATTTCCATATATGTACATACATTTAACACCTACGTTGAGCTAATTTCCTCTTAATAAATTACGTGGCTTCAAAAGGATTATGGTATAATTAATTACACAATGTATGGTTTTATTACACCATTCTTGTGCCGTGGCCGTGTGGTTTTTGGTCTCTATTGCGGTTTCATAATTATTAGCAATCCCATAAGCACATGCCTAAAGATTTACCTACTTATGTATATTTGCCATATACTTTGAATATGAATGTATATGAAAATTTCAATGGAATAATTTCAATTGTCACAATCCCCTTGTGCAAGGCTATAGCTTTTATATTTATAATGCTTTTTCGTTGTTTGAAGTAATGATTTAATTGCCACATCCTGTTCTGAAATTTCATACCAGAAAAGCCACAACTGTTATGTCATTTGTTCTAGACAATTTTGAATTTATGCTGGAACACTATTTATACTCATATGATGCATAACATAACTATTATGATTCAAGGTACAGTGACAGGATTGAAAATGAAAGTGATGCAACTCCGTTTTCTACTTTCTCGTACGTAATTAGCTCTATATAATTGCTTTATACTTGGAAATGTATATGCATTACGGCTATGAACTCAAAATTGCAAGAGAAACAAAAACTACAGTAAAAGAATAGAATATTTGATAACACATTATGTTTTGACTTACCAGCTTCAATCACTGATGCAATATGGCTGATTCCAAAAGGCAAATTTAATAGTCCTAAGGTTAGAACAAGGAACGCGTTTGATAGGACAACCCCTACGTGAATCGACTTGGGTCGATTGCAAGTGCAAGAGGAGCTTTCTTGAACCATTTTAACACACTCTCAAAATGTTTTATTATAAATCAACAAGTATACAGAATAAGTATATCCGCGGGCACGCTTTTTGGCAAAACCTCTTTGCTCCAATAAGAAAAAATGGAATGCCTCCTCTGGGAAGTCTTAAAATGAAATGTACGATTTTAAAAGAAGAAAGTACAAAAACTAGACGAACAAATGGCTTGATGCACTTTGACTACTTAATCTCATTTTGTGCAATTTTTCTGACAACAGGAAACCAGTAATGTTTACAAATAGGAGTAGACCAGCGCTATGTAACTTGGCTTTGTGGCACTCTGACTAAAATGAAGATTTACGTAGCCGGCAAAATGTTTACAAATAATGTGGAGAAAAGTAAATCTCTGCTATAATTCCACTTGAAAATGGATAGAAAGTGAATAGGTTTCCTTGAAGAAAAAATCACTTTTGCCAAAAAAGGATTTAGAAACGAAGACAGGCAAAGAGAAAAATGTGAGGTTGTGATGTGATGATGAATTATAACTATTTTGTGTATATAAGTGAGCACCACGCGTTTTTTTCTCTTTTTCTTAAACAAAATTTTTTTGCTTCTTCTTCCTTTCCCTTGTACCTTAGTCCTGTACGGTAGGCTCGCTTCTCACTCAAGTTTTATATATCGAACAACCCAAAGTAGAACTGGACGCCTTGATGCTTGGTTCACTCCTAGATATATGTGTTATGCTCTGGGATGCATACGTAATATCCCTTTTTAGTACCTATTTGGTTTAGCGTGGTGTCAGTCAGTACAAGTAATATTCGTTGGATATATAAACCCTATTATACATATGGATACGTACAATTGTGAATCTGATACATGAAAAACTTTCTCTTCCGTACGTAAGCTCGCTCACTCACTCACTCACCACTTATACTCAGTTAGTCACCCACTTCCTTCGCAGAAGAATGAGTAGCAATATCAACTATCATATCAACCAACACATATCAACTTGTTACGTTTTTTTCCATATTCATTCCCTAGATGATATTATGATGATAATGTGATGATGATATGGCATACAGTAATACAATTTTACATGCCCTGAATATTACCATTATACTACGAGTTGGCAATTGTACTTAAATTTATTGTTGCTAGTAAATTGCTTATGTATATGTACTGATTATGAATCGTATCGTAATATTCATTATATTCATTTCGCAACGTAAACGTAACTTTTATTCATATAATTTTTCTGTTGCATGAACACAATACAATTTAATGGTGTATGGTGTAACATTTCAGAGTATAACAAATATCTACTATTTATCTGTCTACAGCTTTGCTCCAGTGGACATCTTTTCCTCAATCTTGTTTGGCAAAAAAAAACTTTTGCTTCCGCATTATAAGCACACAAGATGAGATTGGGGCAAATGTATATTGCCATATAATAATATTCAGTTTATTTTCTCCAGGCTTAATTTTATGAGGTCATATGTGATTTCATGTTGGTTGTCGGTAGGAGTTAGATAGTCGATTAACAAAAAAAAGCTGAGTTTTTTGGTCCGGTTTATGAGATAACGTCTCTGACTGACTGAGCTTTCACCAACTCATACAATTAGTGAAGGACGGCACATGGAACTGATCGTGAGTGATTCCTATTCTCACATTACACTTATTCCTTACTTACGCTTTGTTGCATATAGTTTAGTATGTACTTACTCCCACAATAAGCTGGTATTACTCTAGTTTTTATTTAATGTCCACCAATACGACTAAAGCGTTATTAAAGTGGGTGACAGAAAAGAAAAAATGTAGGATGCTGCTTGATAGCATAGTCATTAGCTCTTCATTTCCTGGATTTTCTCCTGGTTAGCATAATA
>JAANSM010004210.1:0-11673 GCA_036850725.1 Orchesella villosa
GAAGGGATCAGAACTTTACCAATCCTATGCTAGCGCTTGCATCAATATCATATAATAATATGTATGAGCATAAATCAAGCAGTAATTTCATTCGGTTTTCTAATAGTCTGAATGTAGACAAAGTGGGTTGAATGCAGAAGTCGTTGGTTCCTTTATATCATTGAATCGTAGCAAGAAGTCTACCGCCTACCTATAGATGCGTCCCTAAATAAGTATGGTATTGAATATACCTGTTAGTTGTCTACGGTATATGTGGACAACTTCGTCTACAAAAGTACAAACTGGTACACACGCATTTGAGGTTGAACATCACAGCCTGAAACTGTTTCATGCTAAAAGAGTTCAAGATTAAATGGTTGCATCCTTCCAAACAATCTAATCTGCATTTTAGATAGAAACCTTCTGTTGTTTTCTCTGCGTCAGTACAAACTTATAACATCTGGGACGGCCTCAAATTTGCATCTCTAAAAGTTTTTTATATTTGGATCAAGTTTTAAAAAAATTGCATTATAATTATCGATTCTTTTACCAAATCAACTGGATGTCGGACCATAAGCTTTCCTAACTGAAACGCTTTTCAGTTGCACGCAGAGAAACAACACGCACCTGCGGCGTAGACAATGGTTCTTTATTTTCTGTCCAAAATGGCGAAATATGAAGAAAGATCAAAACTACTTTGGAACTTGGAAAATGCATTTATTCCAAACGTCCATCACAACATATTTTAGTCCGTGCGTGCTTTCACTAATAATTTGGGGGTGCCCAAATTTCCATACTAATATATATCAAGTGTGCCTTCATTCATCGCCTTTGTGAGACACGGAGATTGCAATTTACAAGATATTATAACTAATTTGAGTCAATTTCCATTTGCGAAAAACATTTGGGGCGTTATGTGATGTCCTTTTAATATGAAATGTTTGTCAGATTTTTATCTGAACCCGAAGGTCCTGTCAAGATGAAATGTCCTTCTTTAATGTTTGTAATTAATTCTTAATTCCTATTTGAATTTTTCCATATGGTATGATTTCGCATGGAAGAAACCACAAAATCTACATATCTATTGATTTTTTTTCACAAGAATTATTCTAACCTGTTATCTTCTCTAGATACCGATGTTTACAGCAGTAGGGAGTCGTTTTTTCACGAAGGTTTGAGCTGAATGCGAAATTATAAAATGAAGTGGAATAGCTTAACTATCACTTAGATCTCAGCATGAACACTTTTTAAAAGTTATGACTGTATGCGTCAGTAATTTTTGATTTACATGAAACCTTTTCATGACTGTTACCCAACTCTTTTAACAAAGGAATGGAACAAATAGGCTATGGAATTAGATGTGAGTAGATCAAACGGATTTCCTTTTGCCAACGTTTAGAAGAGTTTTCTTAGGTTCCATTCGTTTTTATTGTATGCATTAAAATCCTGAAAACGCTTAACAAACGACATATCTACTGGTATGAATGTGAAGCTAAACAATTGTTAGAACTGGAACTAAAAAAGAACTACGTAAAGCGGATGCTTCTCACTTAATACGTTTACCTATTATCAGTATACTATACACATGCTAATAATAGATTTGTATTGTATTAGATTGCTAGTTCAAAGTTCTTTGCCTTTGGGTTTATACGATGGATTGAATCGCTACCGTTTTACATTTTCCAACAAAGATGGTAATAATGAAGAATACAAGGTAAGCGAAGCCAATCTTGACACATTGACAATCTTGACAGTGGTTGACACATTGTCAAAAGTTTGTAGCTTATACCAACTTTTGATAGCTTGAAAATAGTTTATATAAAAGTTTGAACTTCAAATAACATCTGGCTTCCTCGCTACCCACATTACTTAGAAATTAATTAAAATATGTGTGTGTCACTTGAGACTATTGTACATACAAAATAAACATGTTGATCTATTTCTGCTTTCCCTGAAAATTCATTTGCTTTCGAATAAAAACAGAAAACTCACAAGTTGATCCATTGTTGCTTATATACGGTGAGTTTGACATGATGTGTTAATTTTATTCTGATGGTACTATAAGAAATTTTTGTCTATTCGTATGAACTAAAACTTGCTTTTAAACAATAAACAACAAAATGCTACTTAATTCAGAGAATTTTACCCGCAGCGCAGCCTTTCCAAAATGGAACCATACGCTATATAATGCTTTGACATAACTGTAAATAGTTAAACAAAGGGTTAAGATTAAGTAAATAATGTTAAGAGTAACCGATTGTCTTGTCTGGTATGGTCATGTTATGGAAAATTAGAAAAATTTATGCGTATTAAATCGAGTGCCGTGCACGTGCAAAAATTGAGCGTAATATTTGGTAAAGTAAATTCGAATTACAGATCATTACGTTGAAAATTGAAAGAAATGGGTATTTTATATTTGGGTCAAGCAATAATGCAATTGCATTGTGTACCTATGATGTCGTCGTATTTTCAAACTACCAGGTTTGTTGGTTTGTAAGAATAATGCTGTTTTTAAGTTTGTGTGTTTACGAGTGTATTAAAACGAAATGAAATTCAAAGTAAGGTTTGGCTAACAATGCTAATGAGTGACATATTGTGGATATCGTCAAGTGTGAGCTAATAATAAGAACAGTGACCCTGTTCTACCTTCCTTTTTATCCTACACTGTATACAGTCGCATGCAATATTACACCTACTCAAACATCAATCTTCTCACCCTCTATCCATTACTCCTTATCGCAGGTTACTACCTTATAGCATGTTAAACGTGTGCCTTCGTTGTATCATCATCACATTTCAAAATTACTTGTTCGGGTAAATGAAATCGTTGCAGCAGAAAATAGTGTAAAAATGAAGTCGTTGAAAGCTCAAATGCGTATGTATTATCTAAAAAGATTATACAGTTTATTACATGACGTATATGAAAAAATTGCAGCCACAGATTCACTGAGCTGCAGTAAAAATATATATAAACGATTCAAAAGGTAGTACTACCTCAAAAGAGTAAAAAAATATATAAAAAATGTTGAAGAGTCTGTGGATGAAAATGGTGTATAGCGTACTTTTTATTTAGAAAAATAAATGAATAAATTTTCTAATCTTAACCATTTCATCGAAACCTTTTTACAGAGCCACCAAAAGAGTATGGAGTCTTGGAAATAGCAGTGCTTATAGCTGGACCAATCTTTTTAATCTGCACGTTTGTCGTAATGTGCTTCTTTTACTTGTGGCAAAGAAAGAACAGAAACTTCAAACAGCTTCACCATCAAAAAACTCCACTGATGGATAAGTATCTGAATCCAGAATTGGAAGTCAGTGGTCCATGTCTCAAAGAGTTGATGTTGGAGATGACCACCAGCGGATCTGGCTCAGGTAATCAAAAATTTCCTTGTCTAGATATATATACGATATGTTTGTCATGAAACTCTAAAGCTCAGAAAACAACAACCGTATCTCCATTTTTACCACGAATATAATTGAAAGATGAGTAGCAAATACATACTGCACAAGATATAGCAACAACAGAAAAGAATATATAAAACTGGAAACAACTGCCAATTGAGATACTTTTATAGTGCCACAACTCACAGTTTTAGATTCCTTTTCCTGATTTTCTTCATCATTATTGCAGTGAAACTGTTCGTGATAGACTCCTCAGAAAACCTAAGTTCATGGAACCAGAAAGAAAGCAGTATACGCATCCAAGCTTGTTAAGTGGTTAAGAATCATGTGATGATAGTCATTGGGGGAGGGAATAACGTTATATCTGGCATAAGAAGGCTGGTATCATTGTAAAGTTTAATTACACTGACGATGAGTGAGACACGTTTGTATCTTATCAGGACAGGATTTGGGGAGAAATGAGGATTCACTCTTTAAATAAATGTTGCATCAGTAAAATGAATATTTTTTGCATCAAAATAACTGTCTGCTACTAAATGCATAAAACTGCCATATCCACCTGGTTGTTGATTAGCTGTGAGTAATATTTGAATTTTATAAGACAGTTTAGTAGCCATTAAAAATTTGTTCCTTCACATCTCATTATAGATTTCATCTGATAAAAGTCAAAATTGCAATATACAACCTCTTGATATTTTTATGGAGGCTATGAAATGATGTCTTGCACGCTAAGATGATGTTAAGTGTACACACCGTTGTTAGCTCCGACGGAATATTGTAAAACTATAAAAAGTTGTTCATCCACATAACAGCAGATAAACAAGTTCATCATTAGCTGGGAATACACAATATTCAGACGTAGTCACACATGCGTGTATAATATGTGTGAGAGTTATTTCGGTGCAAAAAGCACAAAGAGAGAACATTTTAGCTATTTTCAACCCTGAGCCACAAAGGAGGTAATGAAATTCTTTTTGTTAGTTAGGAATATAGCTAGGTGGGACATGGGAATAGAAATGCGTAAACAGTACACACACCCTGACGCTAAAAACACTAAAATGAGCAACAACAGACAATGGACAATCAAAAACTTTCTATTCTGGATTCTGCGTCCTATTGTATTTTCTGTAGCGAATTCACCTCTTCTCAGAGAGACTTTCAACGCAATGTGGTCATAAATTAGAAGAGAACGCGTAAAACAACGTACGGTGACAGTCGTAAAATGTGGGCACGCACATAAAATTTCGAGGGTGATTGCCTTGCAAAACAAAATAGGATATGTAGGGACTCATCCTATTCGTTCGCAAAATAAATGGAATTGCGTATGGCCATGAACCACACCACACGTCATAATTCAGGCGTCGGTATATTTCAAACGGTTTAAATTACAGAGAATGCGAAAGTGGAAGAATAGAAAGTAAACCCTATTTTTGTGACTCGGATGTATAATTGTTTTTTAGCGGTACCATAAGGTTTCCAAATTCCACTCATGTGTTGTTCCGTACGAAATTGAATTATTGAACATGCGAAAACTGCGAATTGAAGTCTAGCACTTGCCTCTATACATCCTGGTGCATTAACAAATGATTGCAAAATCCTTACATTTAATTATCAGAATTCAGAATGTTAGTAATAAACGTAGACAACTTATTGAGAAAATAAGTTATGTTCCATTCATATCATAAATCCGAAGGGAGTGCATTGCGAAAGCCAACTGTAATGAAATGAGAAGCCAGACTTGAAAATAGTTAATAGGATTATTGGTCATTGACTCTGAATTCCCAGGGAATGAGGATTTCCAATCTTTATTGTTGGAAAATAAAAGTGGATTTTGTCCAGAAAAACTGTGGGTAGGTATACTTGATATTATAGGGACATGAGTTTTTCATGCATATCGCATTGAAGCATCATCTCGTAACTCCATGAATGGCAATTCTAAGTTGGAATTTGGGATGGATGTGGTGTGGTTTTATATGGAGGTAGTGCTATAAGAGATGAATCAAAGAAACAACGACAAAAACAAGAAAGGGACAAGAAGAATTCAAACTTACAGAAGAGTTTGCAAAATATATCCTTTTTCCTGTTGATGCAGCAAAAAATACCGTAAACTTTTATGGCATGTCGTAAATTTTTTTACAATCGTAATTTACTCAGGAGTCGAATATAATGTACCTATGTTTTTGTACTTCTCCGTCTCCCATGAAATTCTATGGGAGAGAATCACCCTGAAAAGGGTTCGTTCGCAATCTCATACAATTTGGGCGAAATGATGTGTAAGGGAAGATCCTTTCGTCAGTAGTGTAAAATTCCCTATATATTTTTGCCGACGATGAAAGGTTGAAATTTCTCCCCTCATTGCAAATCCCTCATTTAAAGTAATGTGTTTTTGGTACTTAAAACTTGGAAAATGAAGATAGGAACAACGGAAATTCTAATGCTTATTTTTTTTCTGCGAGAATTTTTAACTGTATAAATGAAATAGATTGGATGAAAGATGAAACTTCTGCACACATTTAAAATTTTATGAGTTTTAACTCCAATAATTATGACTAACTAACTATAGAAGATGAATGCTATGTAATAATGAGTTTTGCCAAAGAGGTTCATGTCAGTTCATGACTTTCATGAGTATACTAGACCTTCATAAGTATATATCATTACTTACGCAAATCTATAAGAATGTGCACACGTGTGTAATATATTTAACTAATCTTTGTTCATTGTGTATTGATTACAGGGTTACCCTTACTTGTTCAAAGAAGCATCGCTCGCCAAATCCAATTGGTGGAGGAAGTTGGAAAAGGACGATATGGAGAGGTGTGGCGTGGCCGTTGGAGAGGAGAAAATGTTGCCGTCAAGATCTTCTCGTCGAGGGAAGAAAGATCATGGTTTCGAGAAGCAGAAATATATCAGACTGTTATGCTTCGACATGAAAACATATTGGGATTCATTGCTGCTGACAATACTGGTAATTTTTTGAACTGATAATATTTTTAACAATTGGGTAGTTCAGTAGTTCGTTAGATGTGATTCACAGTAAGTGATACGTTGTGCAAAACCTTATTACTTATCCACTGGGAGTTCTCTGACATAAAAAACTGTCAATTCTTTAGAAATGATTGTAAGGCATCTCAATCTCATGTACGTAATGTATTCTTGATTCACATACGCTACGTGATTATTGTATTAGCATTTCACTCTGCTGATTGTACTGGAAAATTGCTTAATTTCCCTTTTTTAGTTCAATTACGTCTATTGATGAAATGATAAAGGAAAAACAATTGGTGGATGGTGAGTTAAAATACTGGGAAAGTTTTATTGTTCAACCGCTCTCCCCCTTCATAGAATTATATAGTCTATATAGTCTAACTTCTGTAGCGTGGGACGTACTTCGTTAGGGGTATTATGTTTGTGCATATTCATAAAACCGATAACAAGGAGATGAAATCAACTAGCAGCAATGAACTAGTTAACTAGTAGCCGATGAGATGACTTCCGTACATTACACTCTATTGATATAATTTATAAAATCCTATAATCCAGAATCTAGTTAGTATTCACGCAAACATAATTACATCTCCGCCTTCCTACTTTCCGAAGCATTGACACATACACAAAGGATTTGATTATTCAACTGGTACATTTATGTCAAAAGCAAGCACATCCCATAGCTGAGATTTCTACCCACTATGTTTTTCATCATATTGATCCTTCTGTTCCTCACATGCATGGAACCATTTATAGATATCTCATGAAGTTACCACTTATTAAAGAAGCTCGACTCATTACGTTTTTGATTTTGTGTCTTGATTCGGTAAGCAAGCATTTAGGAAGGTAGGTAGGATCGCTTATAAAAGTATTTGTGGTAAAAATGAAATGCTAGGATCCAAAACACCTTTGAATAATAATTTAGTTTGATTCAGGTGGTTGACTCTGACGAGCCAGCCACTATAATAGTAGTCAAACATGTCTCGCCACTGAGTTGCATATCAGTTGAACCATTCAGCATTCTAATAAAATTACATTTTTATATGACATGATGACACCACCAGAAACACTACATCTGCAAATCTGCATGCTGCAGTTTTCGATGATTTTTCACCAGTCCTATGAAAATCTTATGCAAAGCAAATGCAATGAAGACAGAAAATGGTCATCAACCACAACACAACCATATTGCTTTTAGTTAGCATACTCTTGAGATTCATGATGATGTTATTTTTATTAATTTATTATTATTAAGTGGAGAGTATTCTTGAATAGAATGCGTAAAGTGACACGTTGAAGCATGCATATTTTATTTTTCGTAGCTTTTATGTGTCAGATACCTAATGAGATGCCTAATTGATAGCTTGGAATGCTAATGATCTAGAGCATGATGCTGAGTATCGTTTTAAAGGAGATACGTCATCTCTTTTGGTTTTACTTGCAGTTCCGCATAGCATTAGGCAATAAATTACGAGATATACTTGTTTCGTTGATTGCAAGTTTGAATTAGAAAATATGTTAGACCTGAGTGAGTCAGACAAGATTAGGTCTCTTCGGAAAGTTTGCGCCTTGGTTAAAGGTTGGTTAAAACCTGAAAAAGTAATAAAAGAAAACTCGGTGAAGAAAACTCACTATCCAAGTTTTAATGAATTCGTCAAGATAGTCCTAACACGTCTAATGCATTTTTAACAGATAGTGGAACCTGGACTCAACTTTGGCTTGTGACCGACTACCACGAGAAAGGTTCTCTCTTCGACTACTTGAGCCGTTACACGCTGGAACCTGTGAACATGGTACGAATGGCTCTATCTATTGCAACAGGCTTGGCTCATTTACATATGGAAATCATTGGGACGCAAGGGAAACCAGCTATTGCTCATCGGGATTTGAAGTCAAAGAACATTTTGGTGAAATCCAATGGATCATGTTGCATTGGGGACTTAGGACTTGCAGTTCGGTATGATACGGAATCCAATCAAGTGGACATTCCTATCAATAATAGGGTTGGAACGAAACGCTATATGGCTCCAGAGGTATGAACCAAAGCAATTTTCAACGCTAATGTACATATTTTCAAACGCGCTGTTTGAATACTGATTTGGGAATACTTAACTTTTTTTAGGTACTTGACGACTCAATCAACATGAACCATTTCGACTCGTTTAAGCGAGCTGACGTATATGCCATGGGCTTGGTCTTTTGGGAATTGGCAAGGCGTTGCAATGTTGGTGGTAAGTGGATCATGAACAACAAGGATGGTGTTTTTACAGCTGAAAGTGGCTTAATTTTTACCAAAGGAATGTGGAAAATTTCATTTTGAGCATTCCTGTTTTAGTCTCGTAAATATCAGAACTGAGTTTTTAACTTGGACAAAAAATTATGCGGTTTTCTCGCTGTTAATACTTCATACTGTTCAAGCACAACATCAAATGCCTATCATGTCAATGTGTGGTCCATCAATGAGATTTGGATGCTTGCAGACAACTTTCACGTATTCGCACGTAGGCTAAAGCTAATTTATGTAAATGTTTCAGGTATTTATGATGACTATCAGTTACCTTTCTATGATATGGTACCGTCGGATCCTCAGATTGAAGAAATGCGAAAAGTTGTTTGTGTGGATCAGCAACGGCCCGTTGTTCACAACCGATGGCAGTCAGTAGAGGTAAGCAATACACAAGTACTTTTAGCGTTTATGTTGGTTGATTAACAAATACGCATTTATTGTTGGATTTCCTATCATACTACATATAATATTGTTAGATTACATTTCCCCATGCTATATCTACAAGTTTTCTACTACACTGTTCAGGCTTCATATTACAATGGAACACATTAGCTCATAAAATACATAAGACTGGAAACATATATCATGGCGTAGCCATGATCGAGCTTGCTAGTACTACATATGTATAGTATTGTAGGTAATTACATTTCCCCAAGCTATATCTACAAGTTTTTCTACTACACTGTTCAGGCTTTATATTACAATGGCACACATTAGCTCATACAATACATAAGACTGGAAGTTTTTTATTGTCACTATAAGGTACTACTAGCCTTCGACTTCGACATTCAAGTTACTTAGGTGTCGTGTTGTAATTAATTTTAGTCATAATACTACTAGCCTTCGACTTCGACATTCAAGTTACTTAGGTGTCGTGCTGTAATTAATTTTAGTCAAATCTGATTTTTTTAATATCGCTCTTTTGCTTGGGTATTATTGTATTTACATACTTAAAAAAATTGAAACTATACATATAAATCACTAAAATCAGAAATTTACATTTACATGAGTAGTGGTGATATTACTTTGTCCTGGCTAAAACGGCAGGAATCGAATGTTATTATTCTAACTAATGATAACGCGATATAAATCTAAAAAAAAACCATTTGTATAATTTGAAATGAATATACGTGTATAAGTACCAATTCGAAGAATATATCTGTGACTTTAACCAGGTGCTCAAATTGATTAAATTCAAATTGGTAAAGCAAAGTTAAATCACTAATGATTGAGGTCTGCTACATCTATTATACTGGGAAATAATTTCATGAGAAATCAATATGATAGTAATGTTGAAATGTTTATAATACAAACATACGTACAAACAATAATCTTAAAAGGTAATCAGTCGATTGAGTTTTCATGTTGATAAACACTAGGCTAACTAAAATCGAGTCCAAGATAATTACCTAACTACTCTATTGATTCACAGATTGACGAAATATGAAGGAAAATGTTTATGAAATCGAGATAGAGGTTGAGTACAGCAAAGATGTACTCTTCAGGCGAAATGGAATACTTGTGCTTTCCTCCAAGCATGAGTTGTGTGTCGTAGATGAGATAGAGTGAGAACAACAGGGCTCCAAGGCAAGCATAAACGATGTGCAGAATAGAGAAGATTCGAAGAATCATTATAAAGAATCCAGAAATGACGAAAACAATCAAAATCACAAACAGTACTCCACCCATGGTTGTGAAATCCCACTTGGTCTGGAACGAAAAAATAGTCAAGGCAAGGCAGACTACCACAGTGATTCCAATAGCCAACAGTACTGCATCAGCACTGAAATGATAAAAAATTACAGCAGCCGTCTTCTTTAGCCATCAAGATGCATAATAAATAATATAAGAAATATTCGATAAAATACTCACTTATATATGCTAGAGAAAGTTCCAAGAATAAATCCTTCTGCAATTGTAAAGATAGCCAAGCAGATGTAATTTCCAGGAGTCTTTCGTCGGAGACCTTCACAACAATAGAAATATAAACTTTTTATGTTTATATTTCTATTTTTACAGGCTTGGGTAATTGGCAAAAAAGTTAACTCAATTAATTACTTTTCTTTGTCAGAGTTTTATTCAATTAACAATTACTTTTGCCGTTGAATTTTAAATCAATTAGCAAATAACAATTAATTAATTGTTAATTGTAGGATTCAAATAGGATTCCTAAATACTCAATTACGAAGTGTGTGGTTTTCAGAGTTACTTGTTGGTTGAAATGAATGCGCTGTTTTTTACGCTGTAAGTAACCTTACGGAAACTAATAATAATAACTTGTCGTAAAAGTGAAAGTAAAAGCACCCTGTGTGCAATATACACCGTGTTACATTCCATATTCATTGTTAAGTGATGCTCATTGTCATTAAGATACTCTTTGGTATTTTACGTAAGCATTTTTAATTGAATCAACAATTACATTTGCGCAAATACTCTAATTGAATAACTAATTAACAAATACTTTTGTAGATAAATTTTTAATTCAATTAACAATTAACAATTAATTAATTGTTAATTGTTAATCGACAAATACGATTATTAATTGCTCAATTACCCACGCCTATCTTTTTACAACACGAACACGACGTAGCATTAATGTAAACAAAGGTTATTCCAAACGCTGCGTAGAATACGACAGGGTTCGTTCCAGACCATCGCTTACCATCTTCATTTAGAACAAATAGAGCGATGAATCCAAATGTGACTAGCAGCTGTACCATCAGAATCGCATAGACTTTTCTGTAGTAAAAAATAGTTTCATCATTTAAGTACGGCCATATAAAAAAGTACAAATACGTTACATCCACACACATAATTTAATCGCACATCCATTTCGTTCACAATGTAATATACCTGATGAATGCCATGCGGATAGTCTTCTCAGAAAAAGTAAATTCATTGATATTGACAGCACTTTTGAACTCGGGGTCCATGTGAAGACCAGATTGAAGGGGAGGAGGGACTCCGACTTGAGGGTAGCCATCTAGATTAAAACCTGCTGGAGGCGGCGCTTGTTG
>JAANSM010004211.1:0-11672 GCA_036850725.1 Orchesella villosa
TTCATAAATGTCCGTATTGTCATAAATGTCCGTATTGTCATAAATGTCCGTATTGTCATAAATGTCCGAGTTGTCATAAATGTCATTTTTGTCGTGAATGTCCGTATTGTCATAAATCTCCGAATTGTCATAAATGTCTGTATTGTCATAAATGTCTTTATTGTCATAAATGTCTGTATTGTCATAAATGTCTGTATTGTCATAAATGTCTGTATTGTCATAAATGTCTGTATTGTCATAAATCTCCGAATTGTCATAAATGTCTGTATTGTCATAAATGTCTGTATTGTCATAAATGTCTGTATTGTCATAAATGTCTTTATTGTCATAAATGTCTGTATTGTCATAAATGTCTGTATTGTCGTAAATGTCTGTATTGTCATAAATGTTTGTATTGTTATAAATGTCAATTTTGTCGTAAGTTTCCATATTATATGTCCATAAGAACTCATGCTATAAATGTTCAGATTGTCAGAAATAACAATTTATTAATTAATGTTCCTTACAGAATTAACCTTAAAAAGAACTCCAAATGACTGCAACCTCGTTCGAGAAGAAGGCTCCATTCTAACCTACAAATGTAATCTCAGGGAAGCTCCTCGAAGAATCCAAGTCAGCAACCGTAATCTTAGAATTCGACACGGCAAATCTTGTCTACAGCGAAAAGCTCCATACCGACATTGTTTTCAACGTCACCGCACAAACAGCTTCAGAAATGATTAAACCTTCATCCCAAACAATTCTCTTGCCACTTTACGCCTCAGCTGATCCCTTCGTCACAGGTTCCCGCTACCTAGACATCTTCAACACTGAAACCATCTCACCATTTGTTGTCTCCAAACACGTTTACGAATTAGGCCTCAAAGGTTATTCTTCCTTAGCCAATATCTGGGCAGTTTTCAGCTTACCCGTTAATCTCACAACTTCAACAGGAACTGTCATAAATGTTCGAGGTGTGGCCGTAACTGGCAATGGGGAAATGGTGTGTCACCCAACCAAAGGCCACTTTGCAAAAACTGATTTGGATCTATCCACAATTTCTTCGAATACTAACAACGACGTAGATTATTTGGAACCTGATTTTGACATGGCAGGAATTGGTGGTTATCTTCCTAAAGACAAAGATACTTCAAAAGAATCGAATTCAACTCTTGTGGAAAAAGGAAGACTTCTCATTCATTGCGACTCGCCTTTCGTTGCGTGTATGGAGGTAACATGTAAAGCTGCAGTTTTGAAGTCAGGGGCTGAAATAGAAATTTCTTTTGTTATTGATATTGAGTCGGATGTCGTAAGGGATTTGCTTGAAAAGCCATAAAGTCTCAGCTATCCAGGTAGAAAGTAAAGGAGTGTTAGTTCTGCCTGATATTGTGAAATCCATTCAGCCTGAAAATAACGAGCCGGATGAAACCAATGCTATCACGCTTATTGAGAAGGAAACTTATAAAAGAGTGTCAAAGTGGATTTATACGTTGGCTATTGTTATTGGACTTCTTGTTTTGGCTTGACGTGGCTTTCTGTCTTTATGCTGTAAGCCTTTTTACAAAATATTTTACAGGAAATTTGATTAAATTTGGGTATAAAAATATTTTGGCTTCCTCACATTTTCAGTGCGGCTGCTTTGAAAAGAAGATACTTAAAAGGGACGCTGTTGACAATCCAGATGAGGCGATTCCTTTAGCGAGTGGGAAAGATGTGGAAATGACAAGACAAGATTCAGAAGGAGACTATGCTGAACCACCTGATTTTGTCCCGCATTATCCCACCATTCATGAAGAAGATGAGCATGATGAGGAAGAAAATCATAAGTAGCAATTTTTTATAGAGCCTATTAGTTACGAATTGTTTATATTTTACAGGACTTTATTTGTATAAACTGCCAAAAATTAAAAAAATGTATGCAAAAATAGATTGCAAGTTTCAACGAGAGACATTTAAGTATTGGACCGAAATTGCATATAAAATTTGAGCAGAAATGTGAAAACTGGTAACTCATTCCTTTACTTACATGGATTTCTTCATTAAGACGTGGTTGAAATTTATTTTAAGTTTGCATTCTTAACCTTAAAGAACGACCAAAGTTTCGTTTCTTCAAGGAAAACCATTCTCAAGTGAAAGAAACCGAAATGATTCTTGATATGATGCTTTCTACCTGTCACCGCGAATGAGACGAGATGAGCTTAATATCCCTTTGGTATCTTTAAGGATTACTAAATCTTCGTTACCTTCAGCAGGGGTTTTATACCACCCTTGTGAAAGAGAAAGGAAGACAAATGTAATGAGATTATGTAACTTTTTTCAAATGGCTTTCAATCCGTTTGTCTATTTTTTCACAAAGACGACTACTGTTTCAGTTTCTATCCCATCGAATTTCAGTTTTATTCAGGTTGCAGGTGGAGTGCATTCGACTTGAGAAAGGATTTTTATATTTTAGAAAGTAAATCTTGTGGGTGGAATTGTAATGTTTAGTTAATTTTTCA
This sequence comes from Orchesella villosa, assembly GCA_036850725.1. Lineage (NCBI taxonomy): Eukaryota > Metazoa > Arthropoda > Collembola > Entomobryomorpha > Orchesellidae > Orchesella > Orchesella villosa. Next base: position 2,478 of record JAANSM010004211.1, read on the forward strand.
GATAAAATTCTAATCATTTGGATTCATTTACTTTTTCTGTCCTTTCTCTTTAAAAAAATATAAACTTGAAGGATAGTAACTTTCCGGGACAAGGGGAAAGCAAAGAAAGTTTTTATCAACAAAGGGGAAATGTTTTAGTACAGCATAAAACACTGCACTGACCTCGCTCTTCTTCCTTGCAACAAGAAACAGCCAGGAAACACTTCATTTCCTTTCTAGATGGCACTGTCGAAGTAGAATTGGAGAAACGGAAAATGAACAAGTTTCATTCCTTTGAAAATTGAGATTTTTTGGATAAATTTCATTCCGTTCTATCATCGGAACAAACATAGGTTGTATTCCATTCTGTGCACGAAATCCTATAAATAATTTAAATCCAAAGGAATTTGAATTTATTCCAAAGAAAAAGGGATAAATACACAATTTCTTTGAGAAAAATTGTTCCTTGAATCTAAAACATGATGAACGTGAGAGGATATAAGTAAGTTTCTCCTTTTCTCCTATGCAAAAGAATTTAGTAATTCATAATACAAGATGTAGTTTATGTGAACAAAAAATGATAATTTTCTTATAACTTTTCTATGAAATTTAAGAAAAAACTCATGTAGAGAATACCATTTAAGCATTTCACAATTCATTTCAATATAGACCAATATAAAGCAATGCATTTTATTAGTTGCAAAAAAACATGAACAAGATTTACAAGGGGATAATGTTTTTGTTGTTTAATTGATAAAGGGTAAACTGGCTTGATTAATTCACTTCCCTCCAATTGTTTGCTATCCGGTTCCACGTTCCACCAATTTTGACCTAATCTGGCCATCGTTCAAAACAAAAGAAAGAGTTCAACTTTTTACTAAAATACTCCGAAATTGAAGTTATTTGATATAGAATAAAGCAGATTTCTAATAAAATCCCATTTCCAGAATAGAGAAAGAGAATATCGTCGCTAAATCTCCAACTCTAGATTGACTTCACTTACTCCCGTGTGCATTGTCGTATTGTATGTTACTAACCTTGTAAGAGGAATCTAGCCGCTCCATTAGATGAAAAAAAAAGATCATTAAACGCAATATAATTTTGAAAACACTAAATCTACAAGAGAGTGAACTTCTTAGCTACTTAGTGTAAGCTGATAGGATTATGCTCATCAATAAGGTTTAGATTTTGATGTTTTTTACGCATGAATAATGCTTTCAATTATCATTATTTGCGCATTTAAACGTGAAATGGAGAAATAATGTAATCCCATTTACTTCGCGGATAAAAAAGTAAACTAGCTCCAAATGAAGAACTGCAGGTTTTCCTAGAAAGTAGAAGATTTCTTTAATAATCTCTTGGGATTTTGAATGCGACATCTTTTAATCAAATTGAGTGAATGTAAGAATTATTTTAATTTTAAACGTGAACAAATTACTTTTAAAGTACCAACGCTGTTTAGATATTTAAAAATGATTAAATATCGATACTGCCTTAATCCTAAGCATTACACGATTACAATAATTTATCGGGAAAATAGACATAAAATGCTTATGTGAAATGACATTATACGTTTTCAAACAAAACTGATATTTTTTTTAAATTCTATGCCAAATTCTTTTTCTACATTTTTATCCGAATAATTACCTTGGAAGTCAGTATCGATGAAAGAAATATGTATATATATAACGGAATATCGTAATTATTTTTTCGAACAATTTTTTTTACCAGGTTGGATTTATTTAAGAAGTTTTATAAGCGAAAAACTAATACGTAGGAAAATAAAATACCTCTAAAAAATAACTAGCTCATTTATTCTCATTTTTAGAAGCTCGACCTTAAGCCTACAGGATATTGGATAAAAATGCTGAATATTTTACCAACCAGTGTCCCTAATGGACTCCATTTCTTCTAATATCTTTTGCCTGAATGAGTTCACGTTTTTCCTTAGTTTTTTCTCTCTCACAAACAAAACTCCCTTACGTAACCAATAAGCATATTACGAGAAGAATATACGTTTAATATTCTTNGGATTCCTTTTCTTCTAATATCTTTTGCCAGAATGAGTTCACGTTTTTCCTTAGTTTTTTTTCTTTCACAAACAAAACTCCCTTACAAAACCAATAAGCATATTACCAGAAGAATACGTTCAATATTCTTCCCAGGTTCGTCCTATTTCTTTTCCCAAGAAATAGACGAAAAGGGGAGACCAATAGTGTCATTAGTGGTCCCCAATAGTTTTCAGTATCTAATCCTACGTTGAAATTTACCCAAGAAAAAATAAAACTTTATGCTTTCTTTCTTTTCCTGTTCGATTTTTTAGTAAAAAATGGAACCATGCTGAAAGAAAGCGACACCAGAATTTGCATTTTTTGGAGAAGGGAAAACTTTTTCAATTAGATTGTAAAAGGGAAAGGAGGGTTCTGGTCCTGGTCTAATGCAGAGAAACGATTGAAAAAATATGCGGAGGATGCAAATACTTTCGGTAAAAAATATTGAATGCTTTTTCGTTGACCCAAAAGGCTACATTCCTTCGAAAAAATATCCTGAAAAATACTTCTGTCAAGAAGGAAAAAAATGTAGAGCAATGGGAAGGTCTACAGCTTGGAAGAAACCTAAAAATACGCATCGCTTGGTTAAAAAACCGCAACTGCGGTGGACTTCTAAGTCTTTCCGCATTCAAATTAAAGTTTCAGCAGAGAAAAATTCAATATAATTTTGTGGAATATTGAGTCCCAAAACTGCTTATTTTCATACCGGATTAAATTTTTGGGTAATTTAATTTCCATCATAGAAACTGACACTTGCTGGGAAATTCAAAATTATAAAACGCTGATATTAAACAGGTGAAATATTCCCAAGTTATGTAATTCTATTTTTCAAGAAGGTAAGTTTTCTTGAATTGAAAATTGTAGGAATATAATAATATATTTCTTGTACGCTTCCAATTTGATCGCAAACGTCAGCCCTTACCTTCCCACTTGGTTGCACGTTGCAGACCTTTCCTATTTCCATATAATTTATTACCACTAAACAAACAAGTTAAGCCTATGAAATGCATACCAGATGGGGAATATGATTGCTTTTCTCCGATCTCCTTTACAATTCTCTGCTAGAACATCATCATGTAGGTCAGAAAATGAAATATGGTTTGTTAAAGTCAGCTATGATTAATTTTGAAGCTCTGCACATCTGTTTCTTAAATAGTCTGAGGTTCTACCTTTAAAAAAATGCTTGTTTAATTTCGAGCAAAGTGAAACGCAGTTATATTTATTCATGTAAATATAACAGAAAATAAATTTGTTGCTTGTCTTAATCAGTTACTAATAAGATTTAGCAGATATTCTTTTAAATATAACGGTTTTAGCAGGTTATAACGGTTTTAGAAACCTTTTCTGATACAGTATCATTTCTTCATTTGAAAAGCACATTGCTTACTTTCTCTGTTCGCATTCCTTTTCTTCCTTTTTCATTTCAACTCTAGATGGAGCAAAGTATTACCTAGCAGTATAAACGGCATATAGAGCCTTTTCTGGCTTTGACATGAATTTCTCCTTTTCTTCTCTCTTTTTGAGAAAAACCACCAGGTTTATATCAACATGAAAGTTTATTGAAACATATGTTGCGGAAGAGATTAGACTTTCACTCTACTTTACTTCAATTGCCTGTAGCATAAACCAGTCTGCTACTTACGCAACCCACATATATGGAATTGCTGACAGACTGTATTTACATCCTTACTTGTTTAGAGTTAACAAAAGTTTCTTGTGCTGAGTGCCGAGTTTATTCATGCTTAAAATGATAGAAGATGGAAATGTGGCGGTGCCAAAATAGCTGAAAATTTATTCAATCTTTATGCCTAGTATGAACTCATTGTTAAAAACACCTGGAACTTTATTTCCTGGTTTTTACTCATTTTCTTTAAAATTGTTCAGAATTTTGGCACGTGTTACTAGAAAGATACTTAAGCCTCTAAAATAATAAAACATCCTCTAGAGGTGTGACGAAATGAGTTAAGTTTTGATGAATTTTTTCGTATTTTATTAAAAACCAGCAACATTTTTTTATTTACTAGTTCGTTTGTACCTCTCTTTGCATTCTTCGTGCTTATATTATGTTGATGCCGAATCCACTTTCAACTTGAAAACCTGAAAAAGTCCGTCAAAACTCAAAATAAAAGAAATGCTACGGGTTTGGGAAGTTATGAATATTTTGTCGTGTTCCTGTAGATGAATTGCATGCGATAGTTGGTATAAATATAACTTTGTATACGATATGGGGAATACAAGGAAAGAATTTAATGTATAAAGAACGTAGTTTCTCTTATCTTCATAAAATTCTTTGCAACATCAGTATAGAAAAATTTATTCCTGCTGAAACATATTCATATCTGCTTGCTGCTTGCAATGCAAATTCAGTTTTGCTTTCTATTTTTTTCGACAAAAACTCCCACATATTCTGTTTCTTCTCGACTGTAAGTCAGTTGCATATACTTATACCGTCTTTTAACCGTACTTAAGAAATGATGCTACCTACTGCCTATCATATGATTGCCCAATTTTGTGTGAAGTATTATTACCCCCTATTTTACGTATTTAAAAAAAAAAGGCATCCTAACACGTACTCTGGTAATAAATACGCCATTTCTTATTTTACCCAAATTTGTTAACATACGATAAATTTCAGGTCGCTTCATATCCAGTACCTAATAGTAACTTTGAATACTTAATCAATTATTGGTAAAATAATTGTCTCTTTTACAATAAAAGTGGATTTAGTAGAGAGAGCTAAACTATGCAAAATGAAATCATTGTCTAAGTTCGGTTTTAACTCGAGAATCATTTGAAATTAATACCATTTAAGTTTCCTCTTATCTATTCTTCCATAGGAACTGTTAATATTGTGCCACTGGAATAGAAAGTTGTAGAAAGTAGAATGCTTTTGGTTCCAACTTTTCACCATTGTTACGATGATTTCATGGAAGTTTAGCAGTATTTCACATGCCTCATAAATGCTTTTGTTAGTATGTTCGCATGGACCATAAATAGTTTTCATATACCGGAAATTGAACTCGAATGGATAAATACATTCAGAAATGTGATGTTGATGCGTCGTGGTTATACTTACTTATTTCTACATGAGCTTCAGTAAGACATTCCAGTTCAAAAATTAACGTTCGAACCGCGTAAATAAAGCATTAGTTAAATTAAAGCTTTTGTATTCGCTTTATAATTACCAGTAAAAACCGTTTCCATTTTCACTATCAAAACTGACTTGAATTTAACAAAGTAAACGCTTAGCAAATGCCTGTATAAATTTTCATGAACACATATTACGTCAATTCATGCTAAGTTTATTTGTGCAAGTTGTGACTAGAAATTATGCTAATATGCCCATGAGTCAAGCTTGACAAGAAGAAAATAATTCTGATACTCTATATCATAGTGCATTTACTTATTCTTGCCGAATTCTCTTACAAACTAAATGTTTCCTACTCAAACTAAAAAACATACCACAAATTCAATCCACATGCAATTGCATATACGTCAAAACATCCCACCCTTCAGCAGCTAGTCCTAGAAAGGCTTTTAAGAATGGGAATGAATAAAATTTCCTGATTTAGCTACACTACTTTAATTTCCCAACAACTTGCATTTTGTCTAGTTCTCTTCTCAAACAAAGTTTGTGATGTAATTAGGTACACGTTACTGCTACACGCGTCAGAACTTCAGAAAATGGGATTAAGTTACTGTACTTGTGTTGAAAGAAACAGGAAACCAGCATGGAATTCCAACAAAATGCGTTGAATGTCTGGCCTGTTGCAAACACTTGTGTACTTTTTATTAGCATCATTATAACGTACAAAAATCCACTGTAATTAAGTAGCATAAAAAAATTGGTACCAAAATCTCTCTAGGATGCGTTTCTACCTTCTTAAACTGGAATTTAAAATAGAAATCGTTGAAAAAAGTTTGTTTGTTTGAAACGCTTTAGAAGTAATACGTCTATTGAAATGCGGACTTACTTTTTTCATCTTTCATCGAAATTATAATTTTTTCCGTTTCACAGTTAAGGATGAAACCAAACAGCCACCAAACATTCATCCAGTCCAACGCATATCAGTATTCCGCTCGTTGAACAATGTCTGTATACTGCTGACTGCTCATCTCCTCAAATTCTGTTCCTATCTCGCTTTCACATTTCTCAAAACAACAACAACAGCAACTCATATAGAAATTTATACCTGTATACGATTCTTCGTATACTTATAGGAGCTAACAATATGATGAAGTGTATTTTACACCAAACATGAAACTATAAACTATGCTGAAGGGCTTACACGTGTAACCCATTAATGAAACGGAGAGGAAAGAGCTTTCTCACCGAATTATGCTACAGCTGACATGACATAATGAAACTGAGGCAGAATGTGAGAATCACTTTTAATTAGAAAAGCTGAGCATAAACTATCACATGTATCATATCAAAAAATGGCATAACACCCGGCTAAAAGTTCGAAAGAAACAAAAGATTCAAGGAAACTAATAATATTTCATCTCTTCTCGTTACTTTCGCTAAGCAAGGCGTCAGCTTTCATTCTCGTCATAACAACAAAATAATCATGACAGATTATCCTTAAGAAAGAAGCCGGTATGTACTATATAATCGCCGCCATTCCTCTCATATTTTTCTGAAGCTTTCAAAATAGCTCTGTAACAGATTTTGGAATTCCTTAGTTAGTACGTTTTCTTGAAGTTTTCAATATTGCTTCAGAAATGCTGGTACCGAATGCAGCTGTATTCATAATGAACGTATATCTTTTCGTCCATCAAGTATGTATTTTCGCTATCATTTTATTCACCCTTTTTAGTTACCTGCCATGCAATACCTTATAGCTTGCCATGTGTGTCAATATTTCTTTCCGAATCATGTGGGAAATACGTTATTCATGATGTTGTTGTAATAGATAGTACTTTAGTAGTAAAATATTCACGTAATAGCAACATTGAGATCAGATTCACCTCCATAAATTGAGATGGGTTCTTTTCGCATCATAAAATCTTGGGATGAAAATAGTTTGTACTACTGGGCATATGATATCAGATATCTCGAGGTGAAAGTAAAAGGGTTTCACATCTTGTTTTTCATAAATAACTTTGGGTATTTGTAAAAGGGCTTTAGTAGGCAACTTTCACTGAATTCCTGGCGTATATCAGATGCATTTCTTTTTTATATGTTCAGTAGAAACTGCTCCTCTATTTACTTTCTTTCTCGCAGAATCGTTTTATTGACCAGTATGAAGAAACAAGTGAATGTACTTCATGCAAACAAATCGTGTTTGTTTTCTACTCAATCATTTTTTAATTTTCGCCTGATCTTGGCACGGTATTGAATCACATCGTACCGTACCGAAAAGTGTTTAATCTTTATGTGTACTTATCGACAATCCCTTGACTATTGTTAACAATACACATATACTATTAATCTTTCAAATAATTAGCAATCTTTAAGTTTTAAGTTAGCATGCATAACCGTGAGAGTTCAAAACAACGAGAATGAAAGGTTTAAGTATGATATAAGCTTATAGGCACGTGTTCTCACCAGTATTACCAACCAGCATGCTGTTTACTCCGCAACCATTTTATCACAAGTGTTGAGGGCAAGGATGATAATTCTTCGTAACTTATATAATCACCAGTTTGCCAGGTCGTTTCATCATATCATCGTAGCCTTGTACTCTTGTACATTATGTTGGAATTGATTGAAACATAAATCTTACATAATCATATGGGTTATTCAATGTTTTACTGATCACCTGAAGTTATGTAGTTTTTCCATGAATTAGCCAGTTGATATGTCAATCAATACAGTGGATGGTTATATCACCTGATAAGCTTTGGGCCCTGCTATATATTAATAAGAGATATTGTCCAATGTTATTTCGTCTGGATCATTTATAAACACACTCGACCGCAAAGCAATTGCTCCGAAGAAACAAGTTGAGTTAAAATTATCGTTTCAAATACTTTGAATTCAAAATGGCTGTATTATTACGAACATTTTCTCTTTTGATTGAAATTGTGTTAATATCACACGTATCCCTCTTAAATTGCCAAACTATTAATCCTGAAGTTCAAGAACAAATTGAAAATTTTATTCAAAATGTTTATCTGCCTACAACAAATACTTCTTCTTTGGGCCTAACAATAGTTCAAAATGATGGGGAAGTTTTGTTCACAACTGGCTACGGATACTCGGATCAAGAAAAGCTTTTAAGGAATGGCAACGACACACAGTTCTTAGTCGGTTCAATAACAAAGGTACACGATTTTTCAGAACTTCTTTTTTTTTTTTTCAGAACAGAACTGTGAATTCAATTCAAATTTGTTTTATTTTTTAATTTATCTCTAAAGAGTCTGACTTCCACCGTTGTGGTTAAAACATTGAGCGAAAATTTTCCTGATTTAGGTGAGAAAGTTTTGGATACACCGATTAGGATTCTAATACCTTCTTCTAACTTTACTCTGAATGATCGGTAATCTTGCTAAAAATAATTAATTCCTATTTTTAAATCGAAATCATGACGATGAATGACATTGCATTAAATTATCCATGAAATACCTTCCGCAGATTCCGATCGGGACAAATTACCTTTCGAGATCTGCTTGCTCATCGAACATGCCTTCCAACAAACGATTTAGCCCTGCTTGCCGAAGCCTTTAACACCTCGGAGGAAATCATCTAGTAAGACCAAAGTTTCAAGAGTAAATTCGTGCATGAATTACAAAGGCTAACATCTTATTTAACTTATAGTCGCTCTCGCTACACACAAGAAAATTGTGGGATTAGAACCAGATTCGTTTACAATAACGAGATGTATGTTTATGCAGGACAATTGATTGGATTAATTGCCAACAGTTCATATGAACAACTGGTAATTTTTTCTTTGTAAAGTGTAAATGTAAATTATTGTGAATTTCCCGTTGCTTTTACATTTATAATTTTTTGATATACATGAAAATATTCGTGCATAGGCTCAAGATCTGATGACAGAGATAGGCATGCTAAATTCTACTTTTGTTAAACATTCTGATGACTTCTCCACCATGCCTTATCGAGCTCAACCATATTACGTTATTAGTAACGTCAGTTACCCTACAAACACGGGATTGGTTAAGTAAGCAACTCAAAATTTACCTTAAAACATTCCCAACG
>JAANSM010004212.1:0-11671 GCA_036850725.1 Orchesella villosa
TGTTGACCCTGCACAGCATGAGCGAGAGTAAGGAAGAGTAAGGACAAGCTGACGAAAACAGATGTACCTAAAAAAATCAATGTAGAGAAAGCGATACATTTTTGCACATTTTGGCTTTAAGAAAAGAGGATGTCAAAAAGGGTAGATGCAACTGATGTATTTGATTGAAGATTCATGAAACGATACGCGTAGGTATTAGATACATCACCCTTGAAATTTGAAATATCCCATAACTGACATATTATATATATGTATTGTATTTTGTATAACGATTTCACGTTAATGCATATACTTCAGAACAACTATTATTAAGTGTTTATGCTTCATGCTGCCATCAAACGCAGGTAAGGTGTCGTGATAGTCCCATCAAATTGAAGACGTGACACCCCAAGTGCCCCAATTTTGCACAGCACACCGGAATAAACATTTTCCTTTTCGCCAATTGTTGTTGGTGTTCCTTTTTAAAATGTTCATAGTTCATAGGGATGCTCAGATACGGAATGGTTTGCTCTTTTGCAGCATGTGTCTGAAAGAAGCAGCCTGTAGGAGGGTGAGATGCATGACAGAAAGTTTTGGTAACCTCCTTTAACAGTAACAAAGCCCTAAACCACTCACTCAAGTGCCCTACACTTCAGTTTTATGCTTATCCATGTCCTTATAAATATTCATGTATAACATGGCTTTATACCAGTTTGTGAATAGCTAAATTTATGTATTTTAATTTCTGCTTACATCATCCTACGCTGCGGAGTAAAATGTGGGTATCTCTGACGGATACGAAAGCGGCAATCCTTTGTTACATCATATGAACCAAGAGAGAAATCGAATTAAAACAAATTAAGTATTCTGTTTTCAACTTGTTTTGGGACTCAAAAACAATAGACTGAACTTTGTGAACAATTCTGCGTAGATCGTAAATAAATCAGAGTATCATTGTTAACAACAACTTTGTTTTTGACGACATGAAAGTGAAAGCGAAGTTTTGGAGATGACTTGAAAGTTACATGGTTTTTCCATGAATATGCCGAACCAATAGTAATACAATAAAAACGCACGAAAGGCATAGGCATAGCGGACTAGCCCACAGAAACCGGAATATGTTGCTGGTCTACGTGTAGATTTACCATATATCCCGATCCAGTACTAGTACCATTTATATACCTTCAACATAAACTCTTTCTTGAAAAGAAGAAACAATTCATCCGTGTTTGTTAAAAATAGACCATTATCATTGTAGTAAACTGTAAAGAGGTGTTGTTTTTCTTCGTGCAATTCGCAATATAATGCCCACCATCACTAATCTTCAAAGTTCAAAGTAAAGTAAATACAGAAGCAGCAGGATAGTTATCAAACGATTGGAAAACGATACCAGTAGTCTTGACTCGATGTAGTGAGGCACATCCGAAAGGCAATCCAGATTCGATGGATAAGGAATCACAGAAGAGGTTTGCTAACTAAATACAAAGCTGAAAGGCATATACATGTTTTAATAATGTAAAATAGAGAAAACCAATCACATTCATTCATATATTCAGATATATATACACATCTAGCCTAAGCTCTCAGCTATCACCTCAATCAAGTCAGAAAAGTAAAGGTAGTTCGGTAGTTGGTAGTTCCCATCCAAGAACCATGTCTTCATGGTCTATGATTTACCATGTGTTGCTGAGACACGCACTTTAGTCCAATCTACTGACTTCATGAAATTATGTGAATGAAGTGGTTTTCTTTGAAAACTCTTTGCAAACGTCCGATCGCTCACTCTGCTGAGGTGGGAAACTAAGTGAGACCAAATGTCGTATTGCTGAAAATATTAGCCACTTTACAAAATGATCTTCTCGTGTTTCATGTGGTACAATTGCATTTATATCAGAAATGGATTGAACGTTGAACCAAACCATTATGCTTAATCATGTGCAAGTTATAAAATGTGTTCAACTTTTTTCTGCTCGTATAACATAACTCTTGTTTTTGAAATGAAATATCATCAACGAAGTCCGTGTTATCCACGGTTAAAGTTACATTTTCCTTTGCACCATTATCATTGTTTTACAGTTTTGGTTTTACGAATTATGAAACTATAAAATCCTTATTTTTGAATGGTGAATGGATTGGTCGCTTTTAACCTATTACTTAACTCAATTTTGAGCATATTAGATGTAGATTGTAACGGGTAAGTTATATTGCGTGAAGTATCGATCGCTGTCACTTTTCACTTGCCAATTTGCTAGCTAGGCTAGTTTTTGATATGTATTACATACTCTGTTCGTAATATGTACTTATATTCTTATAGTACAATTCTAACTGGACTAAAACTACCATGGTTCATAATGTCAGCCGCGGTTTAAATGTTGCTTTACTCTGTTTTATACAAGATATAAAGTTGAAAGTGAAAACGGAGTACTTCATTCACATGCTGATGTAACACGTATTTATATAGTGTATTAGTATGAAAATATATCAGATTCAACACAATAAACCACTTTCACAAATGAGTGGTATGCGGGTATCGAATTTTCCATTCATTGAAACCGTTTATTATCCATTTCATCGATTTAAAAATGAGCAACTGTATGAAATGCGAATGCTGGCTAGACGGGGCAAGTTGAAGCTTATTTAACCGATTCATCATATCATCATACATCAACAATTTTGTAGTATATAGTTTTCAGGTGAGATTGCTGTAAGGTGTTTTATTAATAGGACTCTCGCACAACGAAGTACTAGCTTATAGAAATTCGATCCATATAATAATATAACATGACCCCATTGTGATGTGATCTATCCTATATCGAAGGGAATTTAATTTAAAAAGTCTCGTAGATATTTTGCACATAGACGGGCAGATATAGGCTCAAAACACGACAAAACAAAGCAAAATTATTTCATAACATTTTTTTATTGGAATAGAAATGCAGAAGGGCACGTTAACCCAGGGATATTGCAAAAGGGTTCTCTTTCATTTTATATCGTTGCTTCTATGTTTTCATGGAAGACATGTGATGTGACATGTAAGAGTGAAGGCAAGTCATCAAGTGGTGAAACAAATTCTGATATGTGATGTACAAAGGACGTGAGAAATTTCCTTGTGATTACCTTTGCGTAAAATAGTTTTCAAGAAACACGGCAAGGCAAGGGATGACTAGGAAATTGAAGTTGTAGCTAAACTAGCATTGAAGTCGGAAGAATGACGCTTTGAAATGGAAAACATTTTCGGTTCCGTGTGAACCTTTTATTCTCGTCGTTCCCATTTCAATATTCGTAACAAGCTCAGTTTTGATTCACTTCGGTTAGGGTTTTCTCAGGATGCGTGAGTGTGAGTGAAGACATGTTTGTCACCAGCAGTTCAGTAGGATAAGTTTTTACTACTAGCCTAGCTATAAATCTTGCCTTCAGTTCAGTGAATTGCTTTTGGCTTTTTGGTTTTTCTTTTGAAGATGTTTAATACTTAAAATTACTTTAAATAGTATTATAATTCAAAGGTGTGATTATTGAATCTAGCGAGATATTCGAGGAGTTTTGCACGTAAAAAGTTTTGCAGCCACAAAATAAAATTCCACATAAAATTGAGCGGTTTTTGGTCTAGCCAGGACCCACGTTCAGAAATATAGTATACCGACGGACGCACGCATAAATGCGTTTTAAACAAAGGATAACATGTGTACTTCCTGATGGCACTTTCTACTGGAATAACACTAGTCAATTAACAACCTTATGAATGTTAGCGTTTAATTTTCGATATAAACTTTTGTTCCTCGCAGTCTTGTACATCAGGACATCCGCGAGCATGTGAAATAGGAGGTTTTAATATTACTCTGAAAAAAGGTGGAAAATCCATTACAAACAAACAAACCAACACAATCAAAAAATGTTAAACTATGGATTTTACTAAAGGTTTACAACACAACATTCAGACGAAATGCAAATAGAACCATAATTGAGTGCTTATAAAACCCAAAAGATTAACGTTCGGTACATCGTTTTGAAATCATTTGCCACATTTCTTTTCTACGAAAAGGGGAAGGGTAGGCGTGATTTATGAACGATTATGATTGGATTCTGAATTCGTAGAATATCATGATAGTATATGTAACTTGAGTGATGCAACTAGTATAAATTACAGTAGAGGAACAAAACGTATAGAAGAGAGTCTTTCATATGTTCTGGAATGTTATCTTACATTCTTTCTTGAATTAATCCATCGCAATAAAAAATTAGAATAAGTACGTCGAAGACTTGCCCAATTTTCTTGTCTTTTCATGAACTTGCATCATGATGATGTTCATGCTCATCATGATGTAATGTATATTTAATATAACTACATAATAACCAACTATAGTACTATAATATTAAGTTTCCCATATCATTGTATAAAAAATAACTTAAACATGTGACATGACATTACTTTGATTGAACGTGGGAATATGAGAATAACACTCAGAAATGATTGAATGTTAGGAACAACAAGATTGCTGAATATCTTGTCAAGGGCGAAGGTTAATAGAATAGATACTTTTCTCAGTTGTCTGAATTCTCAGTAAATAATGCAATATACCTAAGGTTGCAATTTACCTACTCTAGTTGGAATTGCTCAAGCCTTTCTTCTTTGAAACTTAATGCAATAATCAGTTCTTAAGCTTCAACCTGAATAGGATCTAAAAGAAGAGCTAACTAACTATGAGTAACGTATACCAATTTTGTTAGTGAAGTGAAAGAGAGTTGCACATCTTTCATAATAATATTTGGCTAGTGCCTACTTATTAGTTTCAACAATCCCCTTTAAGACCCTTTTCCCCTTAAAATGACATTGTCATTTTCAACCTTTGTTACATGTCTTCTTCTGTGGCTTCCATTTTTACTCATTTTGCCATTCTTGATAGTTGTCATCTTTATCTTGTCTCTTTACAAAGGAGTGGTAGTTGTTCTGAGTAAGTTCCTTCGAAAAGATTTACTTCGGCCAGTCACCGGTCTAGACATATCATTTTGCACAGACGATTTTTTTGGACGTCCATATGGAGGACTTTCATTCATATGGTTAATAGATGGGCCACTGCGACCTAACCTGCTTATTGGTCGATTAGAAAAGGTAATGGCTTCAAGAACTTCCAAGAATTATGATTATGAAAAGTTGACAACTGTTGTCCCAACATTTTGGCTGGGATATCCGTTTTGGAAAAAGACAGACAAAGAATTTCGTGTGCAGAATCACATCAAAATAATGGACGTGGGAGACGAATATGTGCAACCTAATGACATCAACAAACGAATCTGTGAATGGATGGTTGAGCCCTTTGGAGAAGGGCTTCCTTTATGGGAGATTCGAGTGGTGCCTCAAGTAACATCTTTAAAGCTGTCTTCGGATGCTCATCTAACATCCACACAGATCCATGAAAAGGATTCAAAAGAAAAAAAGTGCGATGAGATGCAATCGATTTTGATTCTAAAAACACATCATATAATAGGAGATGGCTATTCTATGCTAGGTTTGCTAGATAAAATTGTGGATTCTCCCAATAATCGACCATATATTCCTGTACCACTGCAACAAATCAAACACAGGGCAAAAACGGAAGAGACAAGGTTGCAGCAAAAGCAAGTTAAAAAAGGTCAACAGGAAGGATTTCCATTTGAAAGGGAATCACTTGGAAATTCTAATTTTACTCTGCATTTGAAATCTTGGATAGAAAGAAGCTTCCAAAGTGGAATAGAAGTTAGCAAAGGATTTTTATGTCAACTGTCAAGTGCAATCTTTTTAGCTTTCTTCACTCCTTCAACTCTATTTTCTTTACTCAACGACTTTGGGTTTCATCGTGACTGTTGGTTCACCAATAAAAAAGTCTCATCACAACTAAACTTGGCAACTGTTAGCATTCCATTGAAAAGGTTGAATGATTTACGAAGAGATTTATGCAAGACCTTTCACGTCTCTCGTAATAACGAGCAGAGTTCTTCAAAAACACGTCGTAACCCTGTGCCTACCATTGTTATAGCGGTGTCTTCACTGGCAGGAGCGTTACGTCGATTCTTTCAGCGTCGAGAGAAAATGCTGGCTCCGCCGGAACTGGACATTATTGATGATCATTTGGTAACAAATGTGGGAGAAACACCTGACTATGTCAATTTCGTGGCAGCATTACCATTAAAAAAGAGGAAACATCCTGGGAGCCATATATTTTGTAATTTTTGGTAAAATTTTAACAACTTTGTCATTCGTTGACGGTATTTTTTTCTCATTTCGTAGCTAAAATTACCATTTAATATTAATGGATTATTTATAAATGATTACCGCATACCACGCCAATGCATATGGTTGTTAGTTAAACAACCTCATATACAAAGACTTTTCAGAGTTTTGATAAGAATACGATGTAAGGAAATAATTGTTGCTTAAATTCTGTTGTGTAAGAAGTTAAATAGAACACATTTAATATTTCAGGACACATGGGATCTTGAAGGTAAAAATGAGAGAAGAAAATTCTATTCAACGTCTCTTGTTACTTAATCATTTCTATAATGAAATAGAAGCTCAAAGAGTTCCGGAAATTTATCATTCCCTTGTGATATTCCACTCCATTCTTCCTGAGTATTTATTGCGTCTCATCACCGGTTACAACATGGGAGCATCAATTGGAATAACTAACTTGATGGGGCCATCTGATACTGTGTTTTTTGGAGGACAAAAAGTTTGTCAAAAATATGCATTTTCTGGATTACAATGGAAGCATGCTAGTAAGTTCAACTTTTTGCTATTTGTGTGTAATCGATCAGACTTGTTCGAGAAGAATTTGTATTGCAGTAGTTGTAGTAGTATGTTCTATGGATTACATGACCTATTCATCCTAATAAGTTTGTAATGTAACTTGAACTAAAGGAAAAACAAGATCGAACGTCGACAATGACGTATAGGATGTGTGTATGAAACCGATATTTAGCGAAATAATAAGAAAAAAGTCGAAAAGTATAACAAAACTCAAGGTCAGTTTCTGTTCATTCATAATAAGAGCGTCATCCAGTGAAAAAGAATCTTTTAGAAGTTGTAAATATTGTTATATATATATAATACACACACAATTTTTTGTGTCAGTGTTAAAATACATAAAAGCACTACTCAGTTACATGAAAAATTCATTATTCTGGATTATGTGCTTGATTGGACGTAAATATGAACTTTGTGTTCTTTCAGGCATGATGCTAGCATTATTTTCGTACAATGGGCAAATAACTATCACACTGGTGGCGAATGCGAGCGTCATACCTAACCAAGAGAGTGTGGAGACAGTGCTGGAATATTTGCTCGATGAGATTACTCTCCCGAGCCATCTTGAGGAGGAATCACAGAATGCAGGAGATTGGTGACTTGAACTTGAGGACTTGTTGAAAAAGGGACCAACGAAGCATATTGACTTTGTTCACTACTTTTCTTTTATATACACTATCTACCTATATGTAATAAGTAGTATGAATGAATGAGGTCTTCCATGATGTAATAAATCGAGACTATTCTTTGATCGTTCCGTCAAACGACTCTTTTAATTCTGCTGAAGAGCTAGATGATATTTCATTAAGAACTTTTGAATCAATTTTTATATTCATGGGTGCGTGTGCGTATATAGATATGATATAGATGATAGAGCATAGAACGATGTCAGGAAATGACTTATAAAATACTACATATTGCTTCGAAAGCACAACGATAGAAATATAGGTATGTCGTCTCTCGCCTTCAATATAGTGCCTAATGAAAATCTGAAAGTTTTAATAAATTTTGAAATATCATAAAACGCAGGTTCATCATGTATGTAATTACTATTCTACTTCTTGAACCTACGCACGGCGGCTGTTCGATGAATTTCATAATATACAATAAAAATTTATTTTAGGCATACTTAGAAATTTTGAATTCATTGTTTGGCAATTTTGCAGGAAAAGATAAGCGTGAGTGAGCGAGCAAAATACTGGAGAAAAATTTAGTTGAAATATATAAGATTTATAGGACATATTTGATTTGTGGAAGAGGCAAGTCCTATTAGAAGTGGTCCTGGTCACGTTTCTATTCCATCTGTCGCAGAAAAAGGAGAATAAAGTTACGACGTATCTAGCATCCAACATCCATGCATTTTAAAACTGGATGATATTATATGATATAGAATGGAAAAGAGATCCAATCACATTACAATCCAAGAAAAAGAGAACATACCATTTTTCTACGAGAGAGAGGTAGTATCACTTAGGAGGAATGAAATCATGATCAATAACCAACGTCAACCTCGAAGATGCTTCAAAGCAAACTTGGCGGTG
The DNA here is from genome assembly GCA_036850725.1 of Orchesella villosa. Classification (NCBI taxonomy): domain Eukaryota; kingdom Metazoa; phylum Arthropoda; class Collembola; order Entomobryomorpha; family Orchesellidae; genus Orchesella; species Orchesella villosa. The sequence goes on from JAANSM010004212.1 coordinate 8,299, forward strand.
GCTGCTAAGAGCATGATCATCCCAATAATTGAAAAGGTCCCTCTTGCTCTGAAATACAAAAGGAAACGGAAAGCTCTCAAGCTTAATGCACTAACTCAACACTATCTAAAGTAAACTAAAGTAGATTTACAAGAAACTCCAAACCTTTTGGTGGGATCTCCAGTGTAGTACCCTTTGGCATAAAAAATTCTTCCAAGAATCCATATCCAACCTCCTAAAGTACAAAAGTATGGCATTTCATATCCTCCAATCATCAGCAAAAGAAGAAACTGTGGATAATTTTCTAGTGTATTTTGATGAGCTCTGAGAACGCAATTGAAGGCCGTATTGTCTGATGAATACATTTGGGGATATGGAACCTTGAATTCATCTCGAGCAATGCCAACCTGCATATTTTATTGAAACAAAATGCATTCAGATTTCAAAGAAAAATATATGAGACTTATCTTCTGGTTGAAAATTAGTGTGTGGTTTGGTGAACTAAACACGTAAAATAGTCCTTACTTTCATGGATTTCCACGTGACCATCATGATGGAGCCGACAGCTGTGAGGACGACGAAGCCATAGCCACTTGGGAAAATGGAGCTGGCACCCGGGGTCCCTGTCACTAGACCTTTGGCAAGTACACTGCTATTTCCACTTGAATTGCCAACGACACTCAGGGCAGGAGCAACTTTACTAGCACGTGGCAGCTTGGGAGTTTTCGGGCTCTTCAGTTTAGGCTTTGCAGCTGCATCAAATGACGTCTTCACATCACACTTGTCCCTAAAATGCAAGTGGAAGAAGGAGTGTATTATATTTATTAGAATGCAGCAGAGCACTTGTGACTTGGATGATTTATTTTGTACGTTCATATACATATAAGACGACACACGACCCTGCACCACTTACATGTCTGACACGCGAAATATGTTTCTTCCTGGGCACCTTGGGATTTAAAATGAGTTTCACTAAGATTTTGAACCGGAATGGGAGAAAGGGTTTGGTAAATGTGGCGTAAGATTTCGAGTTCCGTATGCTGCAAATAATTTGGCCTGAAGTTGATTTCTTTACTGTTCTAATTTTTCCTCGCTGCAATTTTTTTGTTCTGATTGTGATAACACAAATGCAGGGTACACAAATGTATGCAAGTTGATGCAAGCACTGGAAGCCATGTTCCACAAAGTTACTATGACATTGCCTCTATGTCATTGCAGGGATTTCGTTTCATTTCTGTTGGTGGTCGGAGTCACAGTGATTACGACCTGGATTGACAACATTGTTTTCCAAACAACTCCCATCCGACGATTCTTTTGGCATGAGTGTAGCCACTCTTACCTTTCGTAGCATTTCGCAAAAATTTATTTGAAACTTTTTTTGGAACGATACGTTAATTCTTGCAATTTTATTTGGTCACGTTCATATTAATCAAGTGAACTTTTTTGTAATCATGCTGCTTGGAAAGAAGAGAATTCTCCCGTTGCTCCTGATTTGTATTGCCATAATATCGACTGCACACGGCAACAGGAAGCCTCATATTCGCGACCGTATGTAACATTTCTGTCTTAAGCTTCTTGGTCATTGTTGTTCCTTTTAAGTTTTTATAATAATTTATATGTAATTATGTGTCTAACTTAAAATATATTTTAGCGCAAGAATGTTACCGCTGTAAAGGGCCATTGAACTCTGATTGTGCCAAGAATCAAAAGACACTTCGGATTGCATCAAACATCCAAACCTGTGATCCATCGTTACCTGAATTTGGTACATTAATCTACAAAAGATGTTGCATATGAACAAATGACAAACTTTAGAACTTTGCTAATTTAGCGTACTTTTTCTACAGAAACTTCAGTCCCCATGTGTGGCACACACATTAGCAAGACAGGCATAGTAAAGAGAGGCTGTTTTCCGGGTACAGGGCAACAAACTTGTTTCAAGAATAGCATTGGATTTCAGTGCCTTTGTAGAGAATACCAGTGTAATGGACGAGAGGTCAATGGGAGTTAGGAAAAAGTGACACTTTGATATGGTTTTCACAGAATAATTAGATTGCACAAGAATATTAACCAAATTCCGGTAAGTATGCATGCATACAACCACAATTATATCGTTGAGCAAGAAGGCAAAAATAAAAACTGTCCAAAACACAAATGAAGGACGTCCGTTTGGTTGATTAGATGTTGGGTTTCAATAATTACTCATTGGTAGTGTTTTGTATTAAATGTTCATCAAAGAACATTTGTTAACCACTACATAAAGCTTTCCAAGTATTTGTGAAGGCGAAAGATTACATTATTGTGTGCATTTAATGTGCATTTAAGGCATTACATATTGAGTTAGGTAATCCAGTTTTATGAAGGAAGAAGGTAATCGATCCTAGAAATATTTTAGATGTGATAATGATGTATGATATTTTGTATATATAAGCTCATAACTATATATATGTGATATGTATAGCTAATTCCAAACTAGATACCCAATCTAAGCATTGTTTCAGTTTTTAGCTGCATGACGCTGAGAAATAAACTTTTTCAAATCCGTTAGTTTCGTTGGTTTATAAAAACAAAACATATTATACATATAAATTTTACAAAAAATCCATTGACAAAAGAATTTTAAGTTTATTAGGGAAACATTCGAGTACAACATGAAATGTACTATAAGTCGTAAGTATGAGGTTTATTGCACTCATGAAAAAACATAAGGTTACAGATTTGCTAAAGTAATTAGAGGTTTAGCGGCAAGGCAAAACTGAATGTGAATGCATTACAAAGAGTCAGTCCAGAGAACAAAGGGCAAGGTCAAGTGACGCCGTCATCATTATATTATCATTAGTTGGAAGTTGTAAATGAAGTTGCTCATTATCATTTTATTAATCTAAAAATAATTTACGATTTAATAGACTTTCCGTTTTATAAGCAAGCTTCCATAACATATAAGACCCAAAAAATTCCATTCTGTGAATTTTGAATGAATACACGTTTTTGTGTGTAGGGAGATCCGGGTCCAAAGGTTTTGACACTCGTGTCGGTATCCAGTATCAGTCAGTCATTAGCAGTACTGTAGTCTGTAGTATAGTTTGGAAAGCTACGCTCAATACAATTTGTATATAGTTGATAGTCACTCTTTTATATCTGGCCGAGTCAGTCGTCACGTCACACCATACCGCGTCACATAACAAGATTAAACATTTGGCCATCAACTGACGATGAGGGTTCATGAATTTTTGTGCGCAAAAACATATATGTAACAGCAATAGCGAATAGTTTTGATGTACCTATATCCCACGATCGGAAATAAGTATTGAAAAGTATCACCGAAAAGTATGCTCCGCAACTGGTCCAGAGTCATACCAATTGGCAATAAGACGCATACTTAGTCATGACTGCG
>JAANSM010004213.1:0-11670 GCA_036850725.1 Orchesella villosa
GCCTCTACCCACACCTGTACATTCATACCTACGCCTATTATTGAAAAAGGTACAATATGCTTGTATGCAAAACTTGATGTGCCACCTTCAAACGAAACCTCCCAAACACGAACACGGTCCATTTTCACCGTCGTCCCTGAGTAATAAAATCCATCGACGAAAATGGTCCATTCCTGCTCCTTCATCTGCCATGGAAGCATCCAGAATCACATCAGAGGGGGTGTTGGGAGGTTTGTCGTCTCCAATTGAATTATCCAATCCTGATCCTTCCGGTGCAATTGAACGATGCAGACTAACATCAGGGGTTGTGTTGGAAGTTGAAAGGCCCCCAGTGGCGTCGTTATCCCTTAACAACTGATCCAATCTTCCTATATCTGGGCGTATCACCATCTCGCGGGTGTTTTGAAGATTATTTGCGTCCACAATTCTCACGAACACGATTAAATGTCGTGGCTACCCTCCTTTAGGACTTCCAAGAAGACGAATTTGTAGGGAAAGAAGGAAGAATAAGAATTCGCAAGGGAAGAGAAGAAATGTTTTCTCATAAGCAAGGAAAACATAAATTAAAAGTAAGAAAATTGCAAGCTCACTTGATTGAATTTCGCCTATTCACGTTTCCTCGCCGATGCTTTTGAGAGTTCCCAATGACAATTTATGCTGCACAATGCGAAACTGAAAAACAACAAAATGGTTCAGATTAAAATGGAGAATTGGAAACGCATTTTAGCCAAATTACCCAGTCTCAAAACGGCCAATATGCACCAAGTAAGGATGTTTATTTAAAAATATGGCTACCAACTTAATAATTAATTTTCAATACACCCCAACAGAACGTTCCAAATTTCCGAAATGAAATAGACGGCTGAATCCTTTTGAAACAAAAGAATTCAGCCGTCTATTCCATTTCGGAAATTTGCACTTCACGCTTCTTCACGCTTTTCAACGCAAATGCTAACAGATTTTTAAACCTAAAAAACACAGGTCACAGAATTAGCAATCAAACATGGTTTAAAAATTATACGTTGATATTCTCAGCTAACGATAAATTAACGAAAACGTAAGAACAGTTTGAGAGGAATTTTATACGTTAATAAACTAATGAAAGCTAGGGAGCGTTTCCGGACACGCTTCTTCACGCTTTTCAACGTAAATGCTAACAGATTTTTAAACCTGAAAAAACACAGGTCACAGAATTAGCAATCAAACATGGTTTAAAAATTATACGTATAATAAAATATTTTCAGTGAAAATTCCCATTTTAGAACTCAAATCAAAGAAGAAATGTTCCCGTAGAATGTCTTAGCTTTTAACAAATTAAATATAAAAATTCATTTTTGGAGGAATAAAGTAGCAAAGACAATGGAAGAGGAACATTTCCAGTTCTCAGCTTGATATTCCCAGCTAACGATAAATTAACGAAAACGTAAGAACATTTTGAGAGGAATTTCCTACGTTAATAAACTAATGAAAGCTAGGGAGCGTTTCCGGAGAAAGTTTCAAGCCTAAATTAATCTAGTAGATAGACAGATGGATAGATATTTGTTTATTGTGTTATAGGAATAGCCACAGCCCACACACAATATAAAACATTACTTTTAGATATTGCTTTAAATTATAATAATAACAATGATAATGTAAATTTGTTTGTATGAATTGACATTTTTTTGCTTAGATATTAAATATTACATGTTAAATAGTTGATTTCATAGTGGATTTCATGAGGGAATTACAAAGGCACAGTAGCCCCAGGAGCTGCTGTGTAAAAATAATAACAAGATTGTTGAAAGTAAAACCTTGTATTTTTTTCTTCAATCGTTGCACTAACTCCAGGAATGGTGTAGTATTGTGCATGTATTCTGAAATTCCTTTCATGTTGTGTTTGCACATTCTTTCTTCTGGTGTATTCTTAGACGTTTTTCTTATAAGTTGTAAGCTATTCTGAGATTTTTTCTAGTGGTGTTATAGAAGAACTTTGCCTCCTGTGGGTGCCTATTATATGGATACTGCTATTCCCCTGTATATGACCCTTGCCCTGTCCTGATGCGACAACGGTGAATGTCCTTTATGACCCGTAACTATGTTTGTGCTTACTGTGCTTCCCAATGCAATGTACGCTTTGCCATGCCGAATAATGTGAACTTCTCACTGCTTCCAGTTTGGTGGCTCTACTCTCGCGGTCTGGCTGTAAGTGAGTGTCTCACAGGCCGGAACGCGTCATTTTATTTATCTACTTTATGCTAATCACTACATATTACATATGCATAATATAGATTTAGCATTATTTCAGGAGCACAAGGCAATATACTACACTAAAGATACCAATCCCTTACATCCTCCCACGGTCACGTAAGCTATAATCGCTCCTCCTCGCCCTGAAGATTTGAAGTCGTGAGGACCCGGTGGAAAATGTTTTCTTGAGCCGTAGTTATTACATGTGTTTGTAGTTCTGCTATCCGTATTTTATATTAATTCCATTATTTCACCTAAATTCATTATCAATTCAATTGTTTCACCTAAATTCATTATCAGTTTAATTATTTGTAACCTTTACATTTCATTTTAACATCGATTCAAATGTGAGCCAATGATTTCTTCTATTATAACTTACTTCAAATTAAATCGAACATAAATGCTATATAATCAAGGTAAACTGGATGTTATTTAGCATTCACCTTTCGTCAATTAATAGCTTAAGGTATAGCTTAATATTTTTGCGTTTGCAAACGCGCGTGATTTGTTTGTTTGTATAGGTTTGAAAACCTGCTTTTTTTACTATTTTAAATTCAAGATATCATTTAATTGTTGAATACAAATCATAAAATATTACAAAATCAATTAGTTCGATTCATTCAATTATCAAATACATGCATCAATGCAAATCATCAATACACTATATTCATTAAAATAAATCTTCAATACAAGTATATTCATTAGAACAAATGTTCAATACACGGGCAAGCTGCCTAGCTACTCCTTTTCACTAGCACCCACTTGCAATATAATAATGAGAGGCACGAACAATCATTTACGCTGCCTAAGAATTCAAACCAAAGCTGCCTAGCTACTTTTCTTCACTAGCAGAAAATAATAATAAGAGGCACGAACATTCATTTCCGCTGCCTAATAATTCAAATCAAAGCTGCCTAGCCACTCTTCACTAGCAGAATTATTCAGGTCATCCAGTATAACCATTTTCAATTTTCATTATTCCAGTCGCCCAGTATAACTGTTGTCAATATGCTTAAAAATCGCCTCAACCTTCAAACAAAATCACAACGAAGAATCGGTTTAAGCCAATCCACTAGGTAGGATATGCAAATCTGTTCTACTGTTCTTCAACAAAGGACTAAAATAGAAATGCCTAGGTCAATAACCACTCAGTCATGTTCAGACATTTTACTGCTTAACTAAAGCTGTCAAGTTGATCAGGCCCGCATTATCAAGCAAGTTGGTAAATATCTATTACTACAAAGTTCATGAACCAATTTGCAAATGTAACCACTTTCTGGATACAAAAAGAAATCATACGACAAAGCACATATTTTCAATTGGGTATTATTATTCATACAAAGATTTATTTTGGTCTCATTAGAATTCGCAGAAAATGAAAGATAAATCGACTTTTACGTTTGCATCTAGATCATTCAAAATATTCAATATATCCTTCCTAAACACAAAAATAAGTAATCCCTCAATAGCACACTTGGGTTCAAAATCCGTAATAAATAATGTGTGCTTTGCCATGCCGAATAATGTGAACTTCTCACTGCTTCAAAGTAATCCCTGAATAGCACACTTGGGTTCAAAATCCGTAATAAATAATGTGTGCTTTGCCATGCCGAATAATGTGAACTTCTCACTGCTTCCAGTTTGGTGGCTCTACTCTCGTGGTCTGGCTGTGAGTGAGTGTCTCACAGGCCGGAACGCGTCCTTTTCTTTATCTACTTTATGCTAATCACTATATATTACATATGCATAATATACATTTATCATTAGTTTCGATGCACAAGGCAATATACTGCACTAAAGATACCAATCCCTTACAGTGTATTCTGGGGTATTTCGTTTTTTCGTATTTCTTTCCTTCTTAAGTCATACCTCAGCGATTTTTGTGTGAATTATTTTCGAGTTTCAGCTGCAGCATTGAGTCATTCATTCAATGTGAGGCACAATAATGCAATTTGCGTCAGAAACGTAGAAACGTATTCAACACTATGATTAGTGTGTCATAAACAGGAAATACGAATGCGTGTGGAAATGGTGATTAATATTTTTAATTTGAAATTCATACAATTGTTGATAACTTGTGACTCACATCCACTAAGCACCTGCATTATTTAGTAGGTCTTTCTAAGATTATTCTTTTTTCTACACGTACCGATCAGGAAGTAAAACCTACAGGTCACTGAATTTGCTTGTATAAGTGTTTTAATTATCCTATATGTAATAATAAATCACAAAATTCCATATTTTTGAGAAACGCCTGCAAGCGATTGTGTGGAGAATCCTACAGCATAAAGAGCCTTAAACAGCTGCAGGCAGTAACTAAAAATTATTAGAAATAGTGTCCGGACACGTGCAAAGACACCTGCTTACCCAATATCGCATTCTAGTGAGTCTTGACACAGGTGGTAAGCACAAAAGCACGAAACAACACTCAAAACTCTCAAATAGTATGATGATTTAAAAATCTTACAACTCGGAATTTTGGGAGGTAATGCATTTTCGCCGGAGTATAAAAACGAAGCAACAAATTTAGACTAATCTACAGTCAAGTTTCTACCATTCCAGATACCATATTAAATCGCTTACTTCAACAGTTTTTTCCTTCAATTTACAGCTATCTAGGATCATCAATTTCGTATTTAAATACATAAAGTTAAGCGACCACCGAACCCCCTGCAGTTACACACAAATCTATTGCTCTCTAATAGAAGCAAACGACGTTATATTAGTAATAGCTTAAGGTTTCTCAGGTCAAATACAACGCCCATCTCTGCGAGTGCGTCTTGATTACTCATAATCATCATCATCCATTGAATTAAGAAAATTTCCGTTCCGCAGTCTTGCGAAGTAAAAAAAGCAAAATTGGTTCGTCTTAATGACAACAATGTTGAAAACATAAACCTCAGGGGCCAGAAGACTTAACTTTCCAATTTAAACAAGATTATCGTTTTTCAACGATGTATCGATCAATCGTTTATAAATCGATGTAAAGAAATTACGGGAATTCAAGCAAAACAAAATTGATCCAGGAGTTGTTTATATCAACTACTGACTGGAGTAGTTGCATAGCTGATCGTTGTGCTTACTTTATTACAAAGGGTGCCTCCTATTGTAGTTCAGTTTCGACAAAAGCAAAAACGTTCTAATTTAAAGCCCGAACTAAAAGTGTTTGCTCGTTTTTGCATTGATTGCTGTCGTTGGCAAATGCAAACCAATACATGCAGGTAAATGAGTCATTGTCTGATATCAACTATAAAAGCAGTCAATGCATCACCACCGTTGTGTGTGAGTCGCCATCCGCTACAATTACATCCCAAAAAGCTATTTTTCAACAAGTTGCAACCCATTTAAATATATTCGTCGTGGCAAGAAACGGAAATGTATTATGGAAATCATCGCAACATTCATCAACTGAACCTTCAAAAACTACACTCATATCAGCGGTGCTTTCTCCAAAGTCATCCCATTGAAACGAGCACCTAGTTTTTTAGACACTCAATTCTTCTTGGAATGTCCACAACGAGTATTACAATACCATGCACCATGTTTCCCCCACCCAATTTTGTTTGCCAGACGTTTATTACTGGTTCCTGAATCTCCTAAAGCAATTGTTTCATGTCTTTCAACATCGTTCTTGTGGCTGAATTTATGACGGTATTTATGAATCATCTTGGCCCATTTTCCGAGTGGCTTTCCACAGATATCACATTCCAGCTGAGGTGGTACTGGGTGGTACTTCTGATGCTCCTGAATCTCTCTGTAGTTGGAGAAAGCTAATATCATAGGTAGCGTAGCCCAACATTCGCACTATCTTTTTGCATTTGGTTGGTAATCATTTTCTGTGGGAACAATTAAAAAAGATATTTACGTTCAAAAACACAATGTGGTACAACCATTCATGTAAACTATATTTAATATTCAGCAAGGGGTTGTATAATGATTAAATTATGATTTATACTTACTCTTGTGGGTGCTAAGTATACGAGCTTTCATTTGCGAATGTTTGATCTCTGCAATTGTTCTCCTTCTCCATAGATCACACAGACTAAACTCTAGAAAGTCACTTTCCTTCAAATTGCCGGTACCAGTTGCTAGTAGAATCTCCACACCCCCCCTCAAAGGTAATTCTGCATTTGCGGGCCGGCAAAGCAAGTGTTTGAAAGTTATCTTCCCTAAGAAGTGGTTGTTTGTTGAGTGGAACTGCCCATACTGTGAAAAGAAAACAACATCCGTGGTGCATTAGTTCTACAAACATAGGCAAAGGTAAAGGAAAAATATTACTTTAACTACGGAATATGTGCTTCTCCTACGCTCCCGTGAACACTACTGATGGTGTGGGTTAGAGTCTCATTTAATATCTAGTGTGCGGGAACTTGGAAGTAAAGAGTATCATTGTTTTGATCATTACTTCTCAATGATCGCTCCTGACTCACCATCATTTTCAATTTCTTGTGGCTAAATCAAGCCAGCTTCGTCTTGCTGAAGTTTCAAAACCAGTTTGTGACGGTACACTGTACAAGTGTTCTATTCGATAGAAACCCACACGATAAATCATGTCTATATCTCACAATTATCTAATGTTTGTTTAAAACATTCGACACAAAAATATAAAAACAACACATACCACCTAAAATAAGATCTGGAAGTTAAGTAAACTGCACATCGCGGCATTTTGACGCTGATAATGAATCGTGTTGAGGTTCAAGAATTTCGGCATCAACTACAGCCTTTTCGATTTTGAAATATTAATTTAAATTCTTCTGGTTACTTTTTGGATTATTTCATGTTTCTTTGAAATAGACAACAATTTCGATTTGCAAGGAATTCAAAACGGAAATACTATTGACCTGCAATGATCAGGTAGATTTGGACACGGAAAATTCATGTAAGAAATGAATATCATTAGAACTTCCGGGGTGAAATGATCCTTTGTGGCTGTAACTATCACATTTTTGCAATACAAGCTTTTTCGTTAGGAACACAATTTTAAGCGTTAGAAACGCTGGATGCATTAGTTCCCTCGTTCGAGAAATCCATTGTTTAAGTTTCTTTAGAACAAACGCACACAAATGAGGGAAAATGACGACAGCAGCTTAAATCAATAATTTAAAAAACCTTTTGCAAGCGTTTACTCTAAACGGTTTAACTCTCCTTGTTTCTTGTGAGCTTCCAAACACAAACTAGGAAGCGATTTTGCTCCAACTTCAGGTATACTAAATTTTCCTTTCCAAATAATTTTTTAGACGGATAATGTTATGCATATAATATAAAGGAAGTTTCTATTGATGTTTCATGTTTTATGTATTTGCTACGAAAAACTTTTCGATCTACTCTTTCTGCTCATGGTATCGATGTGTGAAATACAAATCCCGAACGAAACTTTTGCGCTGAATTTGGAATATCAGTAAGCGAATTATTGCAAGCCAGGCTTGAAACGATTTTGCATGAACCGATTCCAGCTACTGGAAGACCAGTTCCAATTGCAACAATGTGTCACAAATTAACGCCAAACCGCATGACAATGCAAATAGTAGCAATTCATGGGTTTATAGGAGCTAAATTCAATCATTATTTGTAGGGGTTCCTGCCTTAAGCGGTATTGACGAATTATCTGTAACTAGGTGCATTAGAAAAGTCTTTGGATCTTTAGAGTTTAGGCGAGATGGTTTAGCAAGTAGATTAGTAGATAGGGCTTTTGATGGCGAGTATTTTAGTTTTAATGTATCCAAACATTTATCTAACACGCTATTGGTGTCCAATGAGTAAGCCGAATGGTATTCTTACCAATTGGACCCTGCTCATGTTCTTGAGTTGGTAGAAAAAGATGCCAGACAAATTACATAATCTGTAAAAAATACGTTTATATCTGTCAATAATGTAAGTAAGCCATTCGCTTATGTTAAATCATTCAGGGAACTTATTGGAGAGGCAGCTGGAACAGATGGAAAAGCAAGAGCCCCAGGGCACTTCCAGACACTAGATTTGCAACCTATAGCTCGATTGTTCTTAAAAACTTTCTGCGAGAAAAAACGATAAAATGATGAATTTGAGATCTCGGAAACTTCGGAGAAGTACACACCACTTGCCAGACAAGTTGCTTCCCTGCCAGAAACCGTAACGTTTGATTCAATAAAAGGACAGTACTATATAATGGCTACACTAATGTATAAAATTTCAAATGAAACAGACGACGATATGAACGTTGAAGCAACAAGAAGTGAAAACAGTGACTCATTCCGCGACATTAAAGTGTACAGTAAAATTTCAGAATCAGAGCGTTTATACCAGATATTCTCTATCTCTAGAATTAACTGGATTATCCAGAACTCATTGTGAAGCTGTAGTGGAAGGAATGGGGAGTGTCTTAGGTTTCCATTATCAAAACAGAATATCTTTAGATCTTAGAACTGTAGAGCGAAAAACAATGATTTGGTGGCAAGGGCCACATCCATCTAATTTATGTAAACCTTTGGTCGAAGCTGGTCTTGATAATCATTTTAAAGGAAAGGGTTAAGTGGCATCTTTGTGTTGTATGGGAAACTTCAAAGCATTTTGCGAAGTCAAAGGGGCTCAATAGAATCGAAGATTATACTCAGCTGAGTAATAAAATTCCATTTTGAATGTTATTGAATGTTTTATGTAATTACTGTGTATAAATTAAACACATGTAAAACGTGTTATTAAAAATTGTCTAAAATAATTTTAACCCCGTTTTCCCCATGTTTATCAAATAACTGTAAATGACCAAGTTTTAACTGTTAATTTCCATCGAGAAATATTTAGCGACATGGCACCGGGAAATTTTTTTATGATTTTTGGATACCGGTAATAAGTTTTTTCACCACCGGGTGCACCATGAATCAACGGAACAAAAATGGAAACAATGTTGAATTCGAAGCCAAACTCAACATGCGATTCAAACTCGGAGAAGTGGCTCTCCAAGGTTTCGAAAGTGTTCCAGAAGAAAAGAAGATGCTGATTGACGTGCTGAAAGGATGAATGAAAAGGTTAAGGAATTGAAGTTACCACAATAATACTTACAACTGGAATGGAAGAGATGACCGTAATTTTTGAAACAAAGAAGCCTACAAAGCACCTTTTTGCTGCGTATAGACAATTCCATGACGGAATTCAATTGGAGAGGTCCCGGGGAGTGGAAAAAGAAATAACGTGATAAAAAATCGGGTACGTTCAAAGTCAACTCATCAAGAAGTTCGTTTTATAACTATTGGAGCGAGGTTGATTGTTGAATTGGTTTTATATCATATTAACTTACATATTGATGAAAAAATCGAGAATCAATACTTTACCAAAGTATTCTTTGAGCTTATGCCAAACACACGAGTTTAGTAAACGACTTAATGTCTTTCAAGAAGGAGATGGGAGTTGATGAAATGCAGTTTCCGTTTTCCAGGAGAACGAGGGCTTGCCATCGAATAAAGCATTTCAAAAGGCCGTCGATGAAATCAACTTGATTTTCAGAGATTGTTAATAAAACTGGAGAGCTGCTTGATGTCAGTCTAAATGAAGAATATGAGGAGACATCAACACTGATCGACGCTGTGAAGAATATCATGTATGGGAACATACAGTGACATTGCATAACGGATCGCTATCATCAAAGTGATCCGAGTATGCACTTCGATTGTATTGTCGAGCTGCATAGGAATGTTAAGTGTTAAATTTTTTGGATTTAATAACAGACTCATTTTTTATTAGTAATTTAAATTCTCAATTTTTTGTAAAAGATTGTAAGATGATTTTTTTGTAAGATGTATCATTTCTGAGTGATATCATACAAGCCAACCATTTTTTTCTTAATTTTTTGTGTAAGATTTTGAGAATAATCAATGCGTATTTAAATGCGAATAAACAACTGTGAAAACTAGGTTTACGTTGTTGAGATAATATATACAATATCTTCTTGAGACAATAATTTGACGGCTCAAGGCAGGTTGACATTATACAAACATATTGAAACGAATCACTTAACTCATAAATATCTTAATATTCGCTATTTCAGTCATAGTCATTATGAATATACTAATGGAAAATGTGATGTGTCCAATTGAATGAAATTCACAACTCAAATCCTTCTCAATTCAATACGAATGTAAGCCACGACTTCCATTTACAAGATTGTTTGCTTACCAACTTGCTTGAGTACGATCGCAACTATTATTACNCACGACTTCCATTTACAAGATTGTTTGCTTACCAACTTGCTTGAGTACGATCGCAACTATTATTACCATTCTATCCGAGTCAAAATTACAACAGAACTCGAACGCATGAGTGACATAAAACATATTTTTTCGAGTCAAATTAATTCACATTAAACAGCTCATAGGATTTTGTTCTTTGTTCATAAGACTCTATTCATTTAACATTGGATTGACTTTATTTTCAGTTTTGTTTCCAGGAGAATTTAGTAAAAGGTAGATTTTATGGTAAAAAAATTATTATAGAAACCTAGCACAAATGCATAAATTGTTATTTTTCGCTGGCATGTACGTACATGTAGTGGTGCATTGTGAATTGATTTTGCCCCATATAAACTGGCTACATGATTTCGAAAGCATGCTTCAATGTTGTTCTTGATCTACACGGCATCCAGTACTTACCAAGTTTCAGCAAGCACCATCAAATACCCAGAACTCCTCCGATTCTTTACTTAAAAAACTTGACATTTCCAGTATTTGTTCATTTTCGTTATTGGACTCATTGCCAGACGCTGTCATTAATTGGAAGCTTCCACAATCATATGGACAACAGTAATTTTCTATTTGCGCAGGTGATGAATGCCTCTTATCATTTTGGATTTGGAAAAGCTTCCGGTTGGAATTCAGCAGGACGATATTTTTCGATAGCAGAGTCAAATTCACTTACAAAATCTGATAAGTTCCATAAATTTTTTCCAACCAACCCAATACCCATCGCTATGTACCCACTTTATATATTTTACATTCTTCCAAATTCTGCTAACGAACTTAAATTAAAAGTTTCCATGCTAGAAAAGTTCTTTACTTCTTGGTTTCTAAAGCTGCCTTACATAATCAAATACCCGGAACGTCATCTACAAAATGTTATTACTAGGGAAAAGACCCTCGTAATTGAAAGTCACTGTGAAAGTATAATATTTGTTTGTAAATATTGCGGAAATTATAACGACAACTATCATTATTTCAACAATTTTAAATACAAGTCAGTCCGTTGTCAATCACAAAGTTATCGTAAAAAAGTGCGAGAACTTTACATGGCGGAAACTGAAGATGGGAAAAACTTTACTTACTTCAAACTTCACTCGTTTAATACCATTGTACTTCATGATCATCTTCAACATGTGAGCTTGCAACGTTTAGATTCCATAAGAAATGCTAGATCCACGTTAGAATTGCTGAGTAAAGAAACAAACTTAGATGAAATAATACAATCAATTCTTTT
>JAANSM010004214.1:0-11665 GCA_036850725.1 Orchesella villosa
TTTAACCATTTTATTTATTTTGACCAACGGTCAATAATGAACTAGTGCTTAAATTATATGTACATGTCATTTTTAAGTCTTCAGTTACAGTTTTGACCTCACCATTTACAATGCTTTTATGGCCGAAAGGGAGACTTTTGATTCCTCTAGGTGGGAGTAAGAATCTTGATCTACTGAACGAGCATAAGCCTATTTTGTTTTGTGTTACGGCTTGTATGGTTTGATTAGCTCTCTTTAACTTTAACTCTTGTAATATTTCCTGTTAACAATGATCGCTCATCAAACTTCTTCAAATCTTCAAATCTGAACTTTTTATTTAAAAGTCGCTTGGTACTCACATCCCCCTAAGCTTACAACTGCTGTCCTCTCATTTAAATGCATAGAATTATTTTTTTATACAACAGTATGCTAAAATTCTTGTTTTTTATGATTTAAAAGTTCCAATTTTATTTTTTATTTCGTCTAAATAGAAGTTGTGACTACTTGGAAGAAAGCTGAGATCAATAATCTTATCCCCGTTTAGCCTAATACGACTTAAATGAGCCAAGAGTTCTTCATAACCACAATTAACATGGATAGTACCACTGTCCGTATCTGAGTATATTATTTTGATATTAATACTCTTGATCATTAAAGTGTTTTTTAATTCCGTTGTAATAAAGATCGTAAAATTTACTTCTAATAAGCACTGCACTCGCTAGCATTAGATGGTTTCTTATGAGAACTTTTTTGGGGGACTCATTTCTATAACGGCAAGACTATTTTCTAATATATTAAAGCCGTTGAAATTCGGTTGAGATAATAAACGAAGTGCTTTGTTTCTGCACTTATCAATTTTGCAGTCAATGAAGTTTTGCACGGCCAATCCCGCAAAACCAAAGCTCGCGTTACACATCCCCTTCCAATAATTTCTAACTATTTCGTCGTCACTACTGTTGCGCATTTCAGTTGCCTTAGTAATAAAATCTTTTATGAAACTTTTTTGAGTACAACTTACGATCGAGTTAATTTTCACTAGTTGAATTCCACCCACTTTTAAATATTGCTTTAGCTCAAAATTGTGCAAAAAATAATTTTCTTTGTCCTACAAATTACAAATTAATTTTTCATGATTGAAGCCATTCATAAGAGATTGCAAATTTTCGCCTACAAAGTTCTTTTGAAATTCTGAAGCTTCGTTAGCACTTACTTGCATTTTTTCTCGAAACGGAGGCAAGTCTGCATAAAAGTCATGAAACGTCTCATCAATCTTGATATTTACTGACGAAAGGTAACTCGTATCACCATCGTCATTAATCAGTAGTGGGTCAAATAATTCAATTTCCTCAACCGAAAGTAATTTATAATCCCCGATGGGTAATTTAAATGTCGTAGATTTTGAATAGAGCAGACATACATCGAGTTGTATAGTTGAACTCTCTGGCTTGTTTGCATCAAAATCTTCCCTATCGCCATAATTCGCATAGGCTAATCTGTCAGTGTAATTTACAATACCACCTCTTAGTGCCCTCTGACTCATTAAATAAATATCGGGGCAAGAAATGTATTCTAACTCTTGTTCTGATGAACCTAACACTATTCGAAAACTCGTAGCTGAAAAACTTAAGTAATAAGGAGGTTCAACACGATAACAAAATCTTTGGTGGTTCATTGACACATCTCTTAACAAACAAGTATCCAATGAACAATAAATATTCATATATTGAGACAAGGAATCACATGCAAAATGCAGTAAGCAAATTCATGTGCTTGATCAGTAATAGGTTCATACATTAATTCAATAAAACAGGGATGTTTATCTGGTAGTGTAGTAATTTGTTCGAACAAATTTGGCTTTGTTATGTAGTTATAACAAAATACTTGTTTTTTAATCAAGTCATCTAAACAATTGAGATAATTTTGGAATACATATCTTGTTGTTTTAAAATGGTGAATACCAGAGTTTCGAAGCAAAATGACTAAGTCTTTTACAGGAAAGGGTAAATGCATATGTGTCAAGAAATTAAACTCCATTGAACATTATTGATAAGAACTGATTTGTCGAATTTGCAACACATTTCCATTTACAACTACGTCGTTTAATCCACGAATCATTTAAAGACAGTCAAATCTAGAAAAATTATGAGACAGACATGGTAAATAGCGCTCAGTTTTTAGATTAATGTTACAGTCGGAATGGCTTAAGCCATATAATTCTCCGGGGCCAACGTGTTGTACACGATATGCCGAATGATTATGATGACGGGATACCGTTTGACCTGGTTGAATACTTTTTAAGCAGATACATGTGTTTACCTCACAGCTTTCCATTCCGTCTGGCGTGACAACAATATGGTCTCTATGTTCTTGAATTTTTTATAAATAATAATTTGCTAATTTGTCCATTGTTTTAACAAATACCTGATCCGCGCGATCCCCTACATACATCCCATACTCTAAAACATTTGAAGTCGAAACAACCACATATGAAAATGGAATGGATCCAAGTAAAGCATCCACTGTACTAAATTCACTTCGCCTATTAATGCCCTTGCTATGAACTGATTAAAAATCAAAATAAACTACTACATTTCTTGGTAAACTTTTGTCATGTAATTTGACTTTCTCAAAGGTTTTTTCTTTGTGAAAATCTAATCTTCTACAACCTTCTAGTTTGAACAAATTACTATGCTCATCTCTTTTTATTTCACCCCGAAACGGATTGAAACAAAAGTGGCAAAAATAACGTCCATCATGTCCACTAGACATAAAGGTGCTAATATCAAAAATGTAAAGCCAATGTCCTTTAGAGGTGACTTCATTATAAAATGAAAGAACATTTGCGTAGTATTCCTTCTTTAAATTAGTGATGTGAATAAGAAATATGGTTCTATCGACAAACCCAAAGGCATTTACAGAAAAGTCATTATTTTGACGCTCAAAAATCTGAATGTCGGGTGGAGTGACTTCTGAAGGAATGTTGTTAAAATTAATTATGGTTTTCCATATTATTATCTATAAAAACTCTGTATGATGACAAGTTTTCAATGTCGCGTTTTCTTGTAAGTTGCAAGCAACGCGCCATCATGAAATAATTGAAGCCGTAATTGTCAACATTCAAGGAAGCAATTCCTCGTTTTCTACGCAATGGAAATGATAGAGATGTAGTTGCACCACCTCCAAAAGGACGGTACAATATTTATGTACATTTTACTAATGTCAACAACAGTCCAACTGCTACCATCTGTACAAAGGCCTCAAGCTGGCTTATTATTTGATTTTTACAACTTATAATTAGTGGGTCTAAAGAATTCGGATTCAAAAGTATGTGGTACCCAGAATATTTACTTTCTACATGTTCGGTAACAGACTCTCGCATACTCATACGTAGGCCTATTTGAAATTCGATAGATCGGTTTGGAGCTAGTACATTCCTAGGAGGTTTGTTAGTCTATTTATATTCTCTCTAAAGATTTGTTCTACTGAGATGTAATTACTATTAATGTCATAAGAGTAAAATTGCAAGGCATCTCTTAAACTAGGTAGATTTAGTGTAAAAGGGTGTGGGTCAAACTGGGATCCAGATTCTGAAGGTTGGGTTGGCAGCGACGAGAAGAAAGATTTGAAGTTGCCTCTTGACAGCGCGAACATATGTGGTTAGACAACATGTGTCGTTGTAATGTTCGGTGTTGAAAACATATTTGTTTGCAAAAAATGCACACCAACTGCAAAACTATAACAAACTTTATTCGTTAAATCTTTATTTACGACTAATATTTTATTATTATTTATAAGAAGCTAAAGAAAGCGTACCGATCGATAGCGGTTTGTTTGTCTATCCATAGTACACAGATGTTTTATGTGTGATTTTTTAGGCAGCGTTAAGTTAAATGTTGCCAATTATAGGACAAGAATTTGAATGAGGTTAGGCAAAGAGCAGTTTCAGAAAGTGCTCTTGCCAGTGGTCAAAATGTTAGAATGAATGAAGTTCAACGGACCCAATGGAATATTAAGCTTTCTGTACCAACCAGGTGTGCATGACTCATAATGAGTTATACACATCGTATACGTCCGTAAGGATTTTAACGGAAATGCTAGTGTATTAGAAGCATTAAACGAACATTCATATACTGATAGTTCGTTCAATAACATTCGCATACCGTATTCATGAAATCTAATGAAATACTATGAGGGTTTGGTGTAATTAAAGAGTGGAGGACTGGCGTATTTTGTCCTTATCTGTTATTTTATCAAAACACGCGATTTCCTAATTATATGGGCATGAGAAAATCTAATCGGTTAAAGTTGAATTGGTGGCACGTGTCCTTATTTTCGATAATTCTTTACCAAATGACTAATACACCTCAAGGGTTTAAAAATTAGCATAAGCTGCAGGTGTTAAGTCAGTGACGCATTACTGGAACAAAAATTCAGTGCACCTGGAAAATGAGTCAATCGGTGATACTTATGAAAAGATTTGTGTTGCGCTTTCAATATAGATGTAAAAGATAAAAAACTCTTTCATATAAAAGGAGCGTCAGAATAAAGGTTTCGTTTCAGTCATGTTTCCAAATTTTTCCTGAACAATTCCATTTTTCGTAAAAACCTTCAAACTTCATTCAATCGTTCTTCCTCCAACTTCAACCTCCAAACTTGTTCCGTTCTACCCATCTCAATAAAGCTTCAGTTATAAATAAAGTTATTTTTTGTAAAAGAGTGCGAGAATACCAAGTTTGTGAAAAAATGGTCCGACCCAATTCGCCACAATCCATGGATAATGATGAAAACCAGGCACCTATTGATGATTTATCTTTTCCTTACAAGCAAGACAAGCGCTTTACATCAACCTTTGAGGTCGAAGACAGGCGCATTCATCTTGGTGAACCATTTGAACAACAGCTTGCTGACAATTTTTTGGACTGTGAGGCATTTCAATAAGCTGAAGCGTTCCATCCGTATGATTTGCGTGAAGTAACAGAAGAAAATAATGTACACGTTATTACTTAACTGGCAAGTATAGCGATCCGCAGCAACACCTGGAATCCTTGCAATACCAACTCCTGGGAGGAATCTATTCTTATATTAAATTTACATTATCGCCAATGACTGAATAAAATCCCAAAATATGCCTAGCGATGATAAACACCCTGGAAGGATGCTTAACGGTGGAATAGTAGTCCCTGTCTCGGGGTCGTAGTTAGAATTTATTATTTCTTCAGTTCCCATGACAACAGTTTTCTCAACATCCTCATCTCCGTCGGGTATCACATCATAAAGTTAAAAACAGATTCAGTAAGTCAGTAAGTGAGTTTAATGAAAGTGTTGTAAAACCCCAAGCAAATCAACTTTTGTTTTTTTCACACCTTTAAAACGGAGAATTGAATGGGGAGCAATGTCGCAATTACTGGCCTTCTTTCGTCTTTGCAAGGTACACCTGAAGCCGACGCAACGAGTCGGTTATTCCAGTACAATTTGCACATGGTGCAAGTTAAGGAAAATCTGTGGCTTCCGACGGCTACATTGGATGAAAGTTGAATTGTTTCATCTGGACTTATTATTTCAATTCCCTGTTGTGGTAGGTGCGTCCCTACAAAAAAGTGCTCAGAGATTTCTGATACATCTGGAATAGATCTCTTTGTACAATGGAACCTGCAGTTTTCCCGTAAAGTATTAACTGAACTCCCTTTTAAAAGTATCGCAGTGCAAATTGATGACGTATATCCATGTCAGTTGACTGTAAAGGGTAATCAAACTTTAGTATGCATGAAATCTGAGTGAAAGTCACAAATGATTTCTTTTAACGATATTACCATTGGAAGCCTACAGAGGCCAGTAGAGACATCAC
Organism: Orchesella villosa; assembly: GCA_036850725.1. Classification (NCBI taxonomy): domain Eukaryota; kingdom Metazoa; phylum Arthropoda; class Collembola; order Entomobryomorpha; family Orchesellidae; genus Orchesella; species Orchesella villosa. Next base: position 5,825 of record JAANSM010004214.1, read on the forward strand.
AAGATTCTTCTTCTAGCTCAGTAATTGGAAAGACATCGTTTGAATTTAAGTCCTTTATGACATGAGTACCTGGATTTCCTAAACAGCAGGTGAAATCATTGTAGGCAAACTGAATTGGTTTGTGCTCGAACACATGAAAGCAACCTGCTTTTTACGGAGGGGAACACCGACTTTCACAAGTCCTCCTAGCCATAAGGAATAGCAATGGTTAGATATTTACATGCTGAAATGTGTATTTAACTTTAGCTTACAAAATTCTAAATAATTACTGATTTACCTCTTGAATCATAAACACACTCCGCAAGTGAAACCGTATAATAGCGGAACGCTTCAGCTGACGAAATTAACAAAGTCTTATCGGCGTGCATGTTTGATTCCAGGTGTCGAAGTCTTTCTGTTAGTACACTCTGTGGAATAAATTTTGGGCTTATTGTCCCTGACCTATGAAGTGACTGAAAATCAATCTGCATATCTTTCGAGGGTAGATATCTGTTTCTGTTCTTCTTGTGTTATAGCCACCATGGTTGGGGTGGAAAAGCACCCGCATCGGAGTCGTAGTTTCTGGTTCCTGCTTCCACCGTATTCCGTATCGATTCGCCTCCCGTTTCCTCGTGTGCCACCTCTACTCGTCGTCTCCCGTGCAACACATCATTCTTGCAGTTTTAAGCTTTAACTTATGTAAGACAAATTTGAAACTCTTGAGAAGCTTTGTAATTATGAGTTAAGATGTATGCACATGAATAACGGCACAATGGGTGGGGTTAATCATTTATGAGTATTACTTAACTGCCAAGCAAGTGAGTAAAACTACTCCGACGCTTCGTGGGTTTTTCCAGACCTGTCATGCCGTAACAAGCTGTAAAGCGGTGGCATGAGCAGGCGGAGGCTTCGGTGGGAATATTACGGTGGGATCATAAATCATGACTTTAAATGAACAATGGGAAACGGGCACGATTCTTCCAAATTGGAAAGTTTACGTTGCCCCAGTAAATGATATAGACTCGAGTCACTTATAGGTTTGCGGTTAGTTATTTCTAACGATACATTACGTCGTAAAATAAAATAATTCCTAAAGATAAGCAAGTACATGATGACATACTTTATTCTCCCTTGAATAAATTACTTTCAAGTTATATTTAGCAACCAATAGCTTTTCCTTTGTTTCCTATTGTAATTATTACTGATATGACGCGTGCGTATATTTGGTTCTCATTCTAAATCTTATTCTTTTTACCAATTTCAATTCACATTCATAAAGCTTGCCAATAACTTCCGTTGTGAATACGAGCGATTATGTAATAAGTGGTCTGCTTCCTCGTAAACCAGGGCAGAGATAAGAAGTAGCTACCACACCTGCAGTCAGATTAAGCTTGAAAATGCATTGCGTATACATCAGACACGTAAGTAAGTCTGCTCATGTCAGACAAAAGGGATTGGTGCGTTAACGCAAGCTCCTTAAATCCAACTAAATTGTTGGAGAGCTCATAATGACCATTCTGCATTTCGTAAATGGTTTTTTCTGTCTTCCGTCTTCGTAAGGACGTCAATGAAGAGTTTTTTAGTTTCTGCCTCGAACTCACCAACTCGCTTAGAAAGATCAGTAAATGCCTTACTTGGTCTTCTGGAGAGGATTACCTGGAAGCTGCCAGTACACTTAAGATTCCATTACCCATTACTATACTTTCAGTTGCGAACTTGCCAACGCTTTTGAGGTGAATTTGAAAGCAGAAATAAGAAACGGAAGTAATACTCGTTTTTGACGGGCTGTTAATATGATTTTGTTCCTCCAGTTTCTAATTTTTTTCTTAAAGCCAGTTTCAGTTCTACTTCTGACAAGTACTCATTCCCTGCAGCATCCTGAATGTCTTGGTTTGGCGTTGCAGATTGAATGTCCACAAACGGAACAAATCGAAACCATTTAGGTTTTACATTTTCTATTAACCTTTTGTTGTCAAAACTCTGCGAATGTATAGAATAAAATAATATTTATAGCCATCTATTCCGGTCGATGTATTCTTCTGGTCCGAGATCGGGTCTAGGCGTTTTCCCCACAAGTTCAGTTCCCCCCTTTGGTCTTTCCGAACATTTTTCCTCTCGCGTAGGTTCCCCTTTCTAAACATTTTTTTGTTATTTTTACACGTATCTGACTAAAACGTTTTAAGAAGCATTTTAAATTGGGCAAGAGGTTTAAAGCGTCAGCAACCAAAGGTCAGGAGGTAGTATGGCTTCACTGCCCTCACAGGACAAAACTCTCCTTCTACTTCAATTCTGACCCACTTATTGCCTATCTACTCTCCCGAAAGCCCTGCCTTGCATGCTATGTAACATATGCGTACGCGTACTAACATTAGTATTCCTGTACATCGCGTTGGTAAGACACAATTTAGCACAGGCCATTCCTCACGGATGAGTAGCAGGGCAATAACTCAAGTCAGAGAACAAATCGACTTGAAATGTACTGAGGAGTCTGAATGTGATCGGTTCCAAAATTTATGGCATCAGGATGACTTGATTAAACATCAAGAAATTGTACCGTGTCGTATTTTGCTGAACATATAGAGCAAGTTTGACTCCGCAAAACAAAATTGTACAATGTCGTTAAAATGTATGGTCTTTTTACGTTGGTGTGACCACTATATCCGCTCCAAGCTGAGGATCACTTTGGTACCAAGATCACATTTTTCTTACGTACTTTTTTTTAAGTTGATTGCACTACTATAATAAAAAGGAAATAAAGCATGATCTATTGTACTTTATTCTCCTGTAATTAAAGAATGATTTTTTTTCGAATGCAAAATAATTTCAAGTAAAAGAACTTTCGATTTATATTTGTGAAGTTAACAGTAAAAACAAGGCGTTAATTTGTTACTCCGACTGACCATAAATCGTTTTTAAGGATACCACAGTGTTTTGCCTTGTCGGAAAGCCGACGGCCTACGCTTCCATGCTCGTTACATATTAGTACGTCTCTCACGTCCCACATGGTATCAAAATATCTTTGCTTGAAACCCCATCGCTCGCACAATTTGCATTTAGTCATACCATCGAGTCAGGTGGACAGCACAATTTGAAATTAAGCGCGCTTTCCTTGCAAAGTAAACAAAGACAAAGTGTAATTATTTGCATCCCTTCCACCTGACTCGATGGTACGACTAAATGTGAATTGTGCGACAGCTGTGGTTTCAAACAAAAGAATTTTTATAGCAGTTGTATTCCATTCCAAAAAAGGTCTTATGTAATTTTAGGAGCATTTTTTAAATGCAGTAAAGTCTTAGTTTTTAATTTGGATCGTAACTACCATATCCAATTGTTATAGAAAAAAATAAAGCGCAAGCTTAAACACCCAAATTAGGCATATTTAGCTTAAAAAACTACCTAAAACCCCCTTGCTTATTATCACTTCATCAATATATATGGGACGGGAATTATTACATCAACGACCTTTGGGGGCAGATTTCAGGTGCTGGTTACAAGTGATGGATTAAAGAACGAGCTTCTGAACACCGACATGACTGATGAAGCGTCTATTGTGGGTGTACTCAATCATGTTATTAACACAGATACCGAGTCCTCCCGCGTTACTATGTTAGTTGAGGGTGATGGTTTTCCTGTTTCAACCAGCCGTAAGGATATCGCACAGTGGCAACAATTTGTAATGGATTCACCATTGTCCCTTTTCCCAAATTTACTATCTATACCAAAGTTCTTGAAGCCTTCAGTAATATCTGAAAAACACAAAGGATTGGAACAAGCAGTACAATTTTAGAAAGAAGTCCAGAACATACGAAAAGTACTGTATGGTCTTGATATTGTAAAACGTGGAACATTATCAGATTTTATAAAACGGCTGCTTGAGGAGGAATATAAGAGAGTTTGTCCAAGTGAAAAAGTTTGTAGCATTGTTAAGCATGGAATTCTGGGCTATAGTAATGTAGATGTTTCATAAAGTGTATCCATAAAAGGGAATATTCAGAATACCACCAACAGGATGTCATTCGTACTAACTATTTTAAGTTAATTACAGGGTTATGCTTCAAAATTACTGAAAAACTTGAGCCGTGTCTTTCAACTGGAATGATGGCACCCACGGGGCTAAATTGCCTGTTTTTTGTTTAAAGAAAATCGTTGTCAGTGGTCTGTCACAAAAATTGTGAAAACTTCTAATGAGATGAAAGATCCATTAATTTAGGGCTAACGTCCTTTGCTTTCTGTGAGTAGCTACAATACAATTGAGATTAAAACATGTCGTGTGTAGCTTTGGTTAATGTAATAAAATTTTCGCCTTTTATCTACTTGGATATGGATGTACGAATTCACATTAAAATAAATTAAGCCAAATATGGAATATCACCTTTATTAAAAGTTGATGAGCGTGAAATATTTGTTACGCAAGAGCATTGTTTATGATTTGCTAATAGTTGCATAAACTATAACATGTACTGTAATAAATTTTTCGAATTAAAATAAAATTAGATTATAGTCAAGCATTATACACGAAGCTGACAACGGATTACGCCATTTTGCTACTTATTCCCAGGCTACCATTGCGAGAGCCCTAGCATATACTAACTTTTGTTTTAGAATGCGGGGAACAAAAATATGAACATATAATCACGCGTACGCATATGTTACATAGGATACGGGCTAGGGTTTTCGGAACATTATCCACACCGAAATATTCCGGTTTTTAACAATGGCGTTCATGAAATGTTAAAAAACCGAGAATCAATTGAAATTTAAATAACATAAGAGATGATTAATTCCAAAAAATGGAGGCTGTGATTAGGGATTATAAATTAAGTTTTCAAATTTACTTTAGATTACAGCAGGGAATTATTTGAATTTTAGTAGCTGTTGGACTACGGCAGAGTTGATCACAATCCCGGATTACGGTAATCGGATTACGGGATTGAGATTATGGATTGTAATCCATACTCCCAGTCCAAGCTTGGAGTTTTCTTTTTGATAATCCCTAATCCACAATCCCGATAGGCTAGCTGTGATATCATAATCCATAATCAATCCAAAAGTCGAAAAAAAGAATCCTCATAATCCGCAATCCCGGATTGCTGAATTAAACTACGCGTAACATATTCATTTGAAACCATTTGTAAGTCGTCACAACTAGAAAAGTAGATGTTGACGGCAAATTACAATGTATTTACGCATTTCTTTTCGCAAGAAGTTGTCTAAAACACCGTAATTTATGCATATACAACTCTAATAGCAATACTTATTTTGTCATGTCGTGTAACAATGGTGGAAATCATGTCAATAGTCAACCGTAGATTAATAGTACCTTGCCTTGGTATTGTGCTAAGTTGTTTTCTTAATATGTGTACTATATTTTCTTGTTAAGGCAGTACAGCGTAATGTAGACACACAACTTCCGATTCATACATTTTGAAATTTGCACATTATTGATTAATCTACAACGTCGACTGATGATGATATATGGGTATCTTTTGTGCGTAACCGAATAAGATTATTCTAATTACACAGTGAGGAATATGTAAGCAAACCATATGCATATAAAAATCCATTTAATCGGATTATGGATTATGTAATCCAGAATCCAAAATCTCAATCACAGATAATAGATTTCGATTTAATCCATAATCCAATCGACAAAAAATGGACAAAAATCCCATGCCAAAATCCCAATCCATAGTCTTTTAAACCATAATCCGGTAATCCACAATTCGACTACCAAAAACTTGGGATTGAACAACTCTGTTCATTTAAGGGTACCACAAAAATATTCAGCTATACCACATGAAAAATGAGACTTTTACAACTCACGAGTTTATCACTTTTAAAATAATCGTACCCACCATAGAA
>JAANSM010004215.1:0-11659 GCA_036850725.1 Orchesella villosa
TTGTAAGATAGAAGTAATTAAACTTAAAACCAATGCATCTTATGGACCTATTGTATTGAAGTTTTGGCATCATTCTTGCAATTTGTAGGTTTGGCAGTAGATTGATAATTGTTGCTATTCAATCAGTTCGAGAGAAAGCCTTGTTAGGTACTAATTTCAAGAAACACCATAGTCTCTCCGTTGTTCAATACTGCATGGTGGAACGAATTGGAAGGTACATCTATACCTACGATTAGCAATAGTATATCGTTTAAATTCACGTAGTCATGTTATTTTTTATTAATTGTGGATTACTTTATGGATATTTTTGTTGCAGAGCGCGTCACAAGGGAGAAGTCACTCGAGGGAAGATTAGTCTTCAAATGATGAAAATACCACCCAAAATATTGTTTTATATGAGAAAGGCGTTACTGGCAACAAAATTGGTTACAAAACAGGTAAAAATTTGTAGTCTTTTCTATCTATGGTTTACCTTAATGTTTGAACTTGAATGAAAGTAAAGTGTTTTTTTTTGTTTTTTAGAATGCATCCGTAAAGTTTGAAAATTGTAGATGTCCAGCTTTGATAACTGTTTTTCACCTTCCTCGATTTTATAAACGCATTGAATCCGTAGCTAGTCTTAATACCAGGCTCATATTCATACAACTAAACCAATCAGAAACTAAAAGTATTCCAACCGAACCGATTGTATCAAAGTATGGTAAACATACGCTGCGAAACTTGCTGAATCAATTTCCAGAACTTCTGGAGACAGGAGTAAGTTCATTAAATGACTGATTTCATGTTTTACAAGTGGTTACAACATTTTTTTGTGAACTTGATATGATAACCTATGATAATTGTAGTGGGAGACTGCTAGCCCACTACCACAGGTACAAGATGAGCTTCAAGAAAGTGGAACTAAGGCTAAGAAACCCAAAGCAAAAGTTTCCAAGGTGCTGAGGCTTAAGGTGCGCAACGTGGAGTTACAAAGATCGATCATTCAAAAGGTACTCGAAGGTCAAAATCCTGAAGAGGCCGAGTCTGCTGAAGCCGGAGATCAAGAGGAAGAAAAAGTCAGTTGCAAAACATCCAACAGTTATTCTGGCATTCAAGTTCTTCGACCTTGTAAGTCTTATAAGCCAAAATTAGGTGCTAAGTATTAATCCGTGAACAGTTTACTTGAGGCGTTTGAATCTCATTATTCACACGCATTTTTTAATCACTAGATCAAGAATTCACCTCAGTTACGCAGAGTTTACTGTTGTTCCGAGCTTTGGTGAGATCTGGAGTAAAAGGGCTGACGGCAAAGGATATGACGTTTCTTGGGACCACAAGATTAGAAGCAAGATCGGCGACTAGATATTTAACCCGGTATCATATTGCTAAAGAAGGAGTTGTTAAGCATCATAAACAAAAGTCATTCATGTAAGTCATTAAATTACCTGTTTATTTATACTCGGGCGGATATTTTTTTATTGTTATTGTTTATTTTTTCTTTTCAGTTACACTTTCAACGGATTTGCAGCGAATGAAGCTGAAATTTCTTCATCTCTTCAGCAGCCTTATCAAGCTGTTATGACAGAGCTTACAGAAATGAGAAAAATGTTGTCCGAGGCAAAATTAACACAGGATGAAGAAATCATTGAAGACGCAGTTTCTTCCCTTAATCAAACAGAAGATTCTGACAACGCTGAGTCTCCTCCTGCAACCCGAGTAGCACCTAAGATTGAAATAGAGCCATCAGCTAGAGCAAGTTTAATAGAAGAAACTGATGTCGTCAGAAGAGCACCAACAATACTTATTTCAATTACGAATGAAGTATCTGAAACGCATCCTGAAATAACCGACGATTTAGCCCCTGCTATTGAAGAATCAAATCCTGCAATTATTCCAGCTATATCTGATAGCATTGAATCGAGAGCATCACCTGAAGAATCTCCTGTCAGGGAACGTAACGTAGAACAGGAGCTGACATCCATTCCTCAGCCCACATTAACTTTGGTTAATGCAGATTTGAAAGTCAGCCCTAAGCGAAAGACTAAAACTAAAAGTCCTGGTAGATCACCAAAAAGTTCTACACCTAGCCCTGAAAAAGCTGCACAACCTCCAACAGCAAATGACTCCCAGTTGAGTTCTGAAGTTGCAGAGGAAACTAACACTGACTATAGTGCCGAACCAGATGATACCTCCTCGCTAGATCCTCTTGAAATTGAGGAAGTGCAAGTAGAAGCAATGAGCAAAGGCGTTGATCGAAGTCATAAAGGAGATGAAGTAGACGAAGAAATCCGAAGAAATATGGTGAGGCAGCGTGTTGACTGGAATTCGACTGAAGATAGATTAATATTACTTGCCTTTATTGCAAGTGCATTGTTCATTCCAAAATACAATTACCTCAAAGTATTCATATACAATGCAACCCAAATTCGGGATGTGCTACTTCAGAGGAATAATGAAAGAAGATCATCCAAGACATCCCTTGCCATCAGGCGTCGTTTGCATTTTTTGATGAACCAAAAGTGTTACTACGATATTTATATTGGAATGATGGGTGCTGCTTTGCGAGACGAAACGCTGTATTCTGTCTTCTTAAAAGATTTTCTGCGTCCCCCACAAGCCCGAATCTACCACCTTCCTCCAATGCATGCCTTCTACCAAGTGATTGACTATCTATACTTAAAATTTGACAGCGAAGAATACGTGGTAACTGATACCAGAGGCAGTTTGAATGGAATCGAAACGCTGTTGTTTATGCGACAACTTTCACGTATGGAATACCACTGGAAGGCCATGATGTTCCTCTTGTTTTGCCCAATAGGCAACAGTCCCAAAGATCGACACCAGTTCCGAAAGTTTTGGAAAAAGTTCATTAAAGAGAAGGAAAGTCCATCACAAGTAAAAGAAGAAAGTTCTGCAGAATCAGAAATTGATGATCAGGAGGGAAACTGCAGTATTGTTTTTACAAATCTTGCTACAAAAGATCCCCTCGAGAAACCGGCTATTACAAGCTCATCAGAGGACGAAGTGACTTCCGATGAGGAAGAAAGCCTACTACAGGAAATTACTATTGCAGACTATGCAAAAGTTCAGCCTGAAAATCTTGAAGATAGTACAGACGAGGAAGACACTGAAGATAGGGATAAGAGCTCCCCGGATCACTTTGAATTGGAATATTGCTTCAAATTCATGAGATTTTTTATGAAGCATTGCGAAATTTTATTTCGTCAGATGGCCAGATTGAATGCTAGTGATGGGAAAACGTTTTCCTTAGTTGCGTTCGATATGAATGCCACAAGTCCCAACATTTGCTTTAGTGCTAGAGAATGTACTTCTGAGTCAGAAATAAGGCTTTGGACTGCAAGATCTGTGATACTTGATCATATTATGACTGGAGATGCCTCGAGAAAAGCGGAGAAGTTAATGCTACAATATACCAAAGCCCTTCCAATGGAACAGGCAGGGAAGAGCCTTCAACGAGCAAGGATTCTAGTCTTCAACAAGGCAACTCGCTTGCTTGGGATTTCCAAATTGATGCTACGTCAATTAGCTAATGGTTTATCTACTGCTTCCTATGATGACGCCTTAGATTTTGTAAAGTACTTGGAGGAAGCTCCGAGTATTGACTCGTCCGCGTGCATCAATGCCGGTATTCTTTCGTGCTTGGTGGAACTCACTGATCATTTCCGTTCCACCATTAGAATTACTGAATCCATCTTCACTCTGAATGATGAGTGGGTTCCTGTCTATGATGACATGATGGAAGATGCCGATATTGCTACGAGCAATACCAAAAAACGCAAGAGACGCACTGGCGAAGATCCAGATGAAAGCCGTGGTCCCATGAAACGACGTAAATTTTCAGCAGACGAGCGAGAAGAAATTGAAGGGATCATGGAATGTTTTGAGGAGATGGAAAGAGAGCTCTTTATTCCGAAGCCGAGAAATGTAGATGAAGCAGGAGAAAAGGGGAATTACTCAAGTAGCTCAACAAATGCGTTACGACTTCTTCGTATTCGGTTGAATGAAGCTGGATTGCATATGCCTGGAAAACAGTTTACTGGGTTTGTTGAAAGAGATTTCTTCAGCATTAACTTGCCCAATTTGGAATTTACCTTGCGTGAAACTAGAGGTTTAAACCATCGGGTGGCTGGAAAATCGCATCCGTTTGCAAAATCCTTCATGAATGAGCTTCGAAGCAACCTTATCGAGTATGTTATGATTATTATTATTCTTGGCTTTAGTGCAGACACATTTTTCACTTACATGTTTGCTGCAATGATTTGCTTTAATTAATAACGTCTAAAAATTGATTAATTTCTTTTCCCCTAGACTTGCGTATCACTACATTGACGGCAATTTGGATAAAACTGTGGAAAGAGTCCTCGACTGGGTAGGAAAGTATCGTATTTTATTTGAGCTTATTGACATGGCAGGAATTCAAGGGTTATCTGCAAGCTTTTTGTTGGTACGACCTTCTATTAAGTTTTGAGCACCTAAAAAGTTTTGTTTACTTTATCAGACTGCCTTAATATTTATGCATGCCTTTTAATTCACATTTAGACAAAATTCACAAAGGAGTCGTTGGCAAAAGGACTTCATTATCTGGTGGATGCTAAGCTCATCTTCTCTGTTGGTGTAGAAAAATAGGAAGTTAGTAGAAATAATTGTTTCACATGTGATTGTATTACTACAAATTTCCACTTCTGATTTATGACTCATTTTTTACAGATTTGTTACTTTCAATAACTCAAAAGACTGGTTGATTTCAATTCTGAATCAAAATAATAAGGAGATCCTTGGACAGTAAGTTTATTTATGTCCTGACTCTTTTTCCAACCTTAAAATATGCCAAATGTATGCAAAGCTTTGTCAATTACAAATTTATTTATTTCATTGTGCTCATTTCAGTGCTGTGATGAGACCTTGGCTAACTGCTCACGGAGCCATCAGCTGGGTTACCGTAAATCGACTTATTATTGCAATATTAGGTCAGCTTCAGAAGCCTTCTACAGACCTTGACGAAGTTTGTCAGTTGCTACAGCCAATTTTGAGCCCAGTTGAAACGCTCATTCTCATCGAGGTGGGATTATCTTCCTTGTACTTACATGCTTTGTAAACACCAATCTCGATGGCCATATTTATACATTCGTTTGATGCTAGAAAGATGCTTGATCGAGAAAGCTAATTAGCTTGGTGCTTTAATTTTAATATGCATTTTAATTTACGATTATATGAATGTTTCCTTGCAGGTTTTGGTCAAGATAAAGCTTCTGATGGTTTACAAGCTAAAGGAACCGGAGCCAGAGCTCTTTTGTAATCATCCTTTAGAGAGTTCTGAATTAGGTACTTTAGCAACGTTGCTTCTTACATCACACATTTTTTCATTTGAAATTTCATTTGTATGCAAAATTCATCCGGTTGATTATATAGGAATGCTATATTGTTCTTCATTTCAATGCGCATAGAGATATGATATGATAATATTAATGATTCCTTTCTACTTCTATAGAATACCATGTGGACACGTTGGTGGATACTGATAATGTTTTCGTTGCTGTTTCACCGTACACAACCTTCCTTCATGCTCAATTGCAAGAAGCAATACTGAAGGAATCTAGTACCAAGCCGGTTCGAAAATTTACATCGGATGACTGAACACTGAAGCAACTTTTTCGTATCTCATTACACGATTTAAATTCTATTGTATTATGAAGTTTGAAATATTAAAAAAAAAATATAAAATGAGTATGAAGTAAAAAGGAACAATGAAACTGTTAACACTTTTGCAATTATATACTCCATAAAATGTACTTGCACAAAAAATTCAATTCTACATATTATATCACATGGATTAACATTCAAGAGCCAGCCCATTGACGTATTAGTTATAACTTATAAGGTAAACCCCTATTTTAAGCATGATCTATTGTTTAACAATAACTGTCATTCAGGTTAACATTTTCATTGCTCCTCGACATATAAAATGACCATCTAACCATTCAACCGTTGCGCAGAAATAAATCTAAGTACACAAAGATCGAAAATCTTAACCAAGCGACGTAATTGCACATCTGATTAGAATGACAATAAGTTGAATATTTATTTTCAGCCAACAATGTTTTTGCACTCTTCGATGTAGATATATCTTATGCAACTATCTTGGGTAACAAAACCCAAGTACTTTTAAGGGTATCCGGTACTGATAATAATTGTTTTCCTTTTGCTATTAAACCCAAGACACCGATAGAGTAGAGAGGATCACAAAGGAAGGGATAGGATAGTAGGAATTTTAGATAAGAAAAGCCATTCAAAACGACATGATGTCCATCAGCTCAATTTTATCTCCTTCATTCAACGCAATGGGTATCCCAAGCAGGCATACATCATACCGCCTACTGATAAGCGATTTACATAATCGAAGATCCTAAGTTGGTTTCCATTGTTCACCAAATGGAGATGGAATGAACAAAAACTCCCAAAAAGCATACTTGCCATTACTTGTTATCAACTACTTACTTATATGCTAGCCAGTCGAGACTCGAGACAGGTTTCAACTTGTGCCTACTTGCGTCGTTGCTTATTCAAAAATGCTACATAGCAAATATAATATGCATTCAAACATTACTAAATCTTCAATCTTGCACTCTTCATCTTGGATCAGAGAGAAGTAAAGCTTGAATCTACATGCTTTCATTCCAACTTTTCATCCTCAACTCGTTCTAACTGAATTCAGTTGATCACTCTCCAAAGGCAAAACTTGATTTAAGTTCAGTTTAAGCTTAAATTTCAGTGAAGTCATATTCCTAAAAACAAAAAACTATACCAAGGTGTTTCGAAAAGCAAGTTATACTTGTCTACTTTTCTTCATTAATTTCAAAAGTGTATTCTTGACATCCGACAAAATGTCGCAGGAACCACACCGTTTCAACGTTTATACAGCTCCTTCTACAAGTGGTGTTCCAATGATTGGCTATGGTGGAGGTAACGGTAACCTCCAGCCTCAACCAGCAACAAACATCCACGGTGGGTTCCCAATCAACTTCTACTTCCAAGGGCGTAACAACAATGTGGATATTCGTATTTTCCCCGGATCTGGATCTAATATCTACATTCATGGATCAGAATCCGATGACGTTCTTCGCAATCCGGAGCGCTTTAGATCTTTTCCGGGGAATGGTGCTGGTGACATGAACTTATCGTTTGATGTAGGCGACCTTGGAGGACAACCAAGCAATGAGCAACAGTAAGATTTATTAACTGATCATTTCTTTACATTTTATAGATGCTTTCGTTATGTATGACGTTTTGCCATTTGTACACTCGTTAATTGCACACATTCCATTTCCTCAGGTGGATTCCTCCTCAACAAAACGGCATAGGTAACAGATCGCCTGGAAATCAGTTGATGGCCCCACCGGCTCCTTCTGTTTCTGAACATGTGACTGCCATCCAAGCAAACGATGCCACCTCTACGGAAACTGGATTAGTAGGCAAAGGTCCAAGATCAACCAAAAGTGATTCTGCCATTACTCGAGCCATTCGTAGCAGCGAACGAACCCTTAGAAGCAGTAAGGCTGCATCATCTCCTAAATCTAACTAAGGTATTAAAAATCAATTATTTTACTAATGATGACTAAATTCGGAAATGTTTTTACCCTTTTCCGAATTTCATCTATTCCTCTGATAGGCGGACAGGGTGACCAAGAGCAGTTACAGCTTCCGTCTTCCCTTGATGTAGTTAATGATGAAGATTTTGCAACACGTATTAATCATGGAGTTTACTTTAATGGAACGTAAGCTGATTTGGATTAACATATGATTATATTGCCATTCTTGCATTCTTTTTCCTCCAAATCGAAGCTCACTGCATAAAACTTACGACTCGATTTTCTTTTTTGTTTTCACAGAGAAATTCGGAATATGTTGACTGCCATGGTTCTCTTAGGATTACTAAAGCTTTTGTTCGAAGCCATAACTTCTTCTAGTGTTTAAAGTTCTACCATTTTTGTTTTCATAGTTAAACACAACTAAATTTTTCTACTTGATTTATTTATAGGATGGTTAAGTTATTAAGTATTGAGTTTAATAGTTCATTCGTAGTAGGTTGTTTTAGTTAATACGTTCTGTCAATTCCCTGAAGGTATCAATATTGGTTAAACTTATTACCTACGTGTAAAGCGTTACATATTTATGGTTTCTTTTTATTGAAAACAGAAAAATCTTGTGTAAGTTGAGATATACAAAAAATTGAATTCAGCATTCATTATCTATACCGACTAATGACCTGTAATATCCAATATTTAAGCTCTTGTATTTACATTCAACATTTATAGTAAATTTTCTTATATGTTATTACTCTTGTTGATCGTACTTTGTATAGTTGATTGTCGACTAGTTTTTAATCCATGGATTAAGCATGCCTATATGATATGTTCATAATACTTCCTCAGTAGTAGACACTACGCCGTCATCCAGCACTCAACGTGAATCCATCCAGACTGCGCAACGAGTGGCGTTGCTATGAGGTACCCATTTTTATTCAAGGATTTTCAATGTTAAATACTGAAACAGTAGACAAAAAACTTCATGCATGGACAAGGTATATTATTTAATATCTTAATTAGGCGTTATGCATCATTCTCTACCATTCTATAAGAAATGAGTCTGCAATGATATATTCTGCATTGTCACTGTTCTCATCATAAGTAGCATGTATTCCTCCGTCTCTCTCCTCATTTAAATAGCAAGATCTGGTCCAATTCGTTAAGTTTAATCCATACTGCTCTTTCCTCTTTATTTCTATCATACAACAGTATCATATATCATGATCAACTTCACTACAAAAATTTAATCCTCAATTGAGTTGAGCAACAGAAACATATACTATCAACTTGTACATATACTTCTGGATGGTTAGACTGGAAATCCGGGGTTGAATGAATCTTAATCCAATGCTATGCACTTGCAGAGTGTTATGCATAAAATGAATGAGTATTGCTTTGCTCCATAAAGTTGACCGTTGACCGTTACTTGCTGCTGTGCTATGCTGCTATGAGCAAATGCAAAGGGAACGAGTGGATTAGCTTATGCGTAAGAAGATCTCAAAGATACTATTCCTCCGCTGTCTTTTCTAGCATGTATCTATCTGGCTCTCGCTAGAAACAAGGTATACTACTTTTTATTGTGGATTTCGTCTCTGGTCTGGACTTGTTCGTTTTTGTGTGTTCTCGCATTTCTATGTATATATAGAAACAAGTCCATAGAGCAGAATTTTAGTTGGCAGCAAGTATCACGGTGCTCTTCTATGGATATTTCTTGTCATCTGTAGTGGTGAGCTAGTAGATAGTGTGTGAACGGATTGTTTTGGTAAAGTCATTCGTTAATTATTAAACATTCAATTGTTTTCTAGTTTTCGAAAGTCTGGTGGTGGACTCAGTGAAATAAGTGATTGTTCTTCCTAATACATACTTCAGTTGTCATTGTTGTCAAAAAAATTTGTTTGGATTCAAGCAAAATCGTTTTCTGTGTGCGCCTAGAGGAGCTTAGCTATCTCGTTGGCTGTCGTTGGATTAAAAAGGGTTGTTAAGGTTGGGTTCCTGTTGGCAGTTGACAAAACTTGTTCCGGTTGAAAAGGAGAATCGTTGTGGACTGTTAATCTCAATTCATCAGGGATTTTTTTGTTACGGTAAGCTAATAATTTTATTTTTCCATCAGTAATCATAGTTTAAAGCAGTTTATCAATTTTTGATTGGATTTATACAAAAAAATGTGTATTTAATTTGTGTTGTGGTTTTAAATCCCACTTTTTGGGGCTAGCTTTCAATTTTGCAGTTGGGTAGTTAGTTATATTCGTTTTTTCATTTGTTATTTGTTACAGAGGACTTGAGGACAGAGGAAAGGACTTCCAAAATGTCGGATTCAAATTTAAGGAACCGGCTGACCGCGACACAGCACGTTCGTGCCCCTACGAATACACTGGACCAACATGTGCTCAGCCTGAATGAGAAGATTTTAAACGAGGTGTTTAACATCTATATGGAGAAGGAAGTCGGTAAGTGCGATTTTAATTTCAGTAATGTTAACCCTATTTGTTACTATTAGGTTAGTAAGTAGTTTCCAATCCATTATCCAAGATCGTTTCCAGGTTTATAAGCATTTAATTTTCGGTTTCCACGTTTTCTACTATCGGATTCAATATTACCATGTATAATGCATGTTTTTGAAGTTCATTACAATAATTATTTATCAAAACCAACTCAAGAAAGACCGCAATTCTGTCCTTTCTTTCCAAAACGTGTTGCTTTCGATTGTTGACTGTTTCCAGCAATGAATACGTATAAGTAGAAAATAGATAGTAGTTTTTAAACGAGAAAAGTCGCATAATTTATAGAATTAATATATCTCCAATAGCTGTTCATTCACTACACAAAATGGATAGTACAAATGTAGTCAATATGTAGTTTAAATTTTGATAAATATGATAAGCGTACCAAAAGTAACAGAATGTAGAGGATATTTCTTCAAAGAAGAAACGCAGCACCCTTTGAACAAATAGTTAAATCATGCTAGTAGCTAGTACTTATTTTTTTGGGTGCGATTGCTTGTTGCAGTGTGCAGTGCATTATTGAAACAGGGGTGGGTTTCTGCCATTGTCATTTCTACAATTGAAAGCATATAAGAGTTAATTGGTAGCAATTGAAATGAAACAAAACGGATGTTGACAAGTTTTACACGCCATGCTATAGGCTCCTAACCAACCCCATCTGAAAACCGGAGAGTATTAATATTAACCAAGTACATACTGATCAACATCCTACGTTATGTTCTAACGTCTTCACATTCTCTGTAGTCTGTCAATGATTAAAATAATCACAGAATAAGCGATATATACACAAAACCTAGGTGTTTTAAATGTACGGATGTAAGAATTGTGTCGAAGCTTGTACCATTCAATTCAAGTCAAGAAACATTCTACAGGGGGTTTTAAAACTAAGTATTGCATTGGCTTCATCATATCCGATATCGTAACAGCGGCACAACACATCCCATACGTCTTCATTTAGTCAATATTCAAAGTCCAACATCTATGGCTTATGCTGATTAATACAATCTGACAATTTTAATTATAAATGAAGATATTATTGAATATTTGATTTTGTGAGTGCTCAGTCATGTAAGTGTTGACTTTGAAGTTTTTAGAAAGGTTAGGAAATTACAGCACAAGTCGTAATTACTAACAAGCGCAAAGTAGTGAATGATGTTAGTACAGCAATACATAAATATCAAGCATAACTCGGCTCAATTTTTAGTCATTGCTACTGACCGTGCAAATAAGCTGTAGACGAATCAATCAGTTGCTTTTTACTGACAAATCTGTTAACGCAGGCGATTTGATACTCAAGTTATGATGTTGTATTGCGAACGAGCATCTGTGATTTGCTTACGAACAAGGGGTTCTCTCACTATTAGTAAAGTAACTAATCGCTCTAAATAGCAGATAGGGTTCGCCGACAAATATATTCAATGTTCAGTTTTATCACTTTTCCTATTAAAATCTGACGTAATGTTTCGCTTCAGGATGCAGTTCGACTTCTTTAAATATTGAGCATTTTGTTCTGACCTATCGACCTGTACTTTCAGGGGCTCAACCGTTGCAATAATGAAAGAAAATGTGATGTAT
>JAANSM010004216.1:0-11659 GCA_036850725.1 Orchesella villosa
TCTGAAACGGTTCGTTGCCGCAAGGAACGGAGGGTGGATTCTTACTCCCCATCGAATTCCTCGTCTTTCGATGTATCACACTTGCCCCAACTCGAACGGGCCTTCTCCTTTATTTGTTCCAAAGTGTGTGTGAGCGAAGTAGTTTGCAAGTGACAGGTTCAAATAGAGTTGGCAGCAAGTATGAGTGATCAACAGAAAGATAAAGGTAAATCAAAACACGATTTGTTTGGAAACTTTCCTTATGACAATGACCAAAGTTGATGCAAAATTCTTATGTTTAGCATAGCATAATCTTAAATGTACTATAACATAACATATACTTTAAATCTAGAGGGTAGTGGGAATGACAAGAGAGATAGAAGCAGACAATCATCTGAGGAACAAGAAGCCGGACCTTCCGGAAGTTCTGGGGCAAGAAGGGGAAGTAGTCCTGTAGACAAACTTCAAGGTTTCGTCACAAATCTCCTTTCTAAACTCACCGTTTCCACTCCAAAACCGAAGGTGATTCAAACAAGTTCTCGAAAGCATAAGAAGTCAAAATATTTCGTGATTTGACTTCCTTCTACCTTCTACAAACATGTTCTCCTTATACTGTATACTGCAATGGCTTCTTATCACTTATAGGTTCTTGAGAGCAATGACATTGATGCGGTTGTCAACTTCATCCAGTCAGAGAAATGCAAAAACATTATTGTAATGGCAGGAGCTGGCATTTCAACATGTAAGCATAAATATGTTTCTTATTTCGCTTCCTTTTCCTTAAATAATATGAATGATTGGTAGCAAAATGTAAGACGACACGAAATAAAATTGATTTGTGAATACTATGCAAATCTAGCTGCAGGAATACCAGATTTCAGAAGTCACAAGCACAGGATTATACGCAAATATTATGATGAAATACCAGCTCCCTGATCCTCAAGTAATGTTTGAAATTGGGTTCTTTAAGAAGAACCCAGAGCCTTTCTACTCTCTTGCCAAAGAACTTTTTCCACAGGAGCTGAACCCAACACCATCTCATCATTTTGTTAGATTACTGCACAACAAGGGCTTCCTTCTCCGGCATTATACTCAGGTATAATCTTTAGACAAAACAAAGCCAAAACAATGTACTAAATGAAAAATTCTTGTCAAATGTTATCTTAGAATATCGATGGATTGGAAAGATTAGCTGGGATACCCGGAGGTAAAATAGTGGAGGCACATGGTTCCTTCCATACATCGCATTGTATGAGCAGCTCGTGCAGAAAGGAACATTCGTTTGATTGGATGAAAGGTTAAAAATACCATAATCCATTTTTAAATGCAAATAATTTACTTTAGAGTAGAGTAATAACTTTCTTTTGTTGAAGCTATGATGCTCATAAGTATGTACTTTTTATTTGCATTTCCTTTCAGAAAAAATTTACAGTGAAACTCTTCCAAAATGCACACAGTGCGACACTCTTGTTAAGCCGGACGTAGTATTCTTTGGGGAAAACCTACCAGCAAGATTCTTTGATTGTATGTCAAAGGACTTCCCACAATGCGACTTACTGATTATCATGGGCACTAGTCTTGTGGTACAGCCATTTTCTCATCTAGTGGAGAGGTAAGAAGAATCATAAAATGGATGTTGTATTTGTCGTCAGAGCAAGGAACGTTTTTTCAGTACATTTACTAATTACTACTAAACATTTATCTTCCATCAGGGTTCCGGATGACTGCCCAAGAGTGCTCATTAATCGAGAAATAGTTGGTACGGTTGAAGAGAATAGATTCATAGGATTTTTAGAAAAATTAGGAGCTCATTCCGATTTTGACCTAGGTACCGCACCCCACATGTTTGCACGGGGAATGAACTTTAAATCTGAGAGGAATCGGGACATTGCTATTCTTGGAGATTGTGACGATGGAGTTCGTAAGCTTGCCAAGGCATTGGGTTGGGAGCAGGAGTTTGACAAGTTGTGCAGTGGGCAAGGCCAGGCAGCCACTAATCAACCAAATCTATGAACTTAATTTCACTATGCTAATTCGTCCATCTTCAGCCTCTTCTAGCAACAAGAACAAGGTTGCTTATTTGTATGCACATTGCACTTCAATTATGTAGTTCTATTTATGCCTATGAAATTCTTTGGGATCGGATGGTTAGATGGGATACAGGTAGGATCCATTTGAAATATTGGATGATAATCTTTTCTGCGCTATGACTGTGGTTATGACGGAGGGGTATTTTTATTTTAATTTTTATTTTAAACCATTTGTATAAAGCTTTAATCCTAGGATATTAGTTGAATATATTACTTTAATAATTTGGTGCTATTATTTCCTATTCGTTTAGTCTTTTCGAAATATGAATTTTATTCTTTTCTTTCTTGATGCAAAGTTCTGACTTCAGAAATAGAGTTTAGGTGATGTTGCCAAAACTGTCCAATTATGATCATCATAATAATGTATTCGACAGAATGACTGTATATAACATAAGACTACACACACGGTTGTTTCGCAGTTAAATATATAAGAAACGTTGCTTCATGTAAATATACTTAAATAAAACATTGAAGGAAAACTTTTTCATTGAATTCGAAAATTTGTTAATTCGTTTATTCCATAATCATAAATTTTTCGACGTCATTCGAAGGTATATGAAAGTTGACACTTGATCATTAATTATTACTACTTGCTAATTTAATTTATACTTTAAGGTGTAAAGATGGGCTAACTTATTTTTTTTATAAAGCGCACACCAATGTTTTTCTAATTTTTTTAAAAGTTTAATATGAAAATTGGGATTTTATGTATTAAAATGTTTCTTATATGAACATTGTTCATTCTGTCAAAATGATGATTCGATTGTTTAACTTCTTCCTCCTATTTAAGTTTACACTACACCCCAGCTACATCCAGCCTTCAATCCCGAAGAGACTGTGGATTTCATTTGCCTGTTTAAAGCTTGGCGTATACCTCACAAATCAGTCTATACTCCAATAATCTGTACATTATACCTTATCCCCTTCCCCGAATTTAACAACATAAAGCTGTTCATTTGTAACGTGTCTGTTTCCTATTTTACATCCAATGCTATATTTAAACTTAACATGATCGTCTGTTTCTGTTTAATTCACTGGAGTGGAAAGATCAGGTCCATTAGACTGTGCAGAGGTAGGGGGAGAGGTTTCCACGTTCTTTAAAAGCTGAGCCAACCAATGTTTAGTTGACTTGTCATCTTTCAGACACTTAGAAAATGTCGAATCTTTCAGTTGATCTGGCAGGCATTGCCGAAGGGCTTCTCGAGCTCTATTTAAAGTAAAAATTAAATAAAGAACGTTACATTAGTGTGCTATTTGGTATCAAGATAAGAGCATGTGAATAAGATGAAGGCACAGACAGGCGTTAGCTTAAGATGTTAGTTAAGGGTACGTACCTGGGGTTATCAGAAAGCCGTAAGTAGCATCTTACAACATGTTTCAATAATCTCGCACTGGGTTCCTTCGCTAAACTCAGTACCATCTTTCCGAGTATCATTGCGACGTGTGAGAATCGATCGTATGTTTGACATATGTAATTGAGTCCAGAGTCATCCAGGAGTATTTTCTGTAGAATGAATGTAGCAACAGTTTTGGATAACTCGTTTCCAGACTCCATGATCCGAAGACACAAAGGGATGATTTCGGTGGTCAGAAGGAAAGTAATCACTTCTACTTCGTCATTCTAAAACAATAAAATCATTGTTCAATTAATTAGATGACCCGAATTTGAATACACATGTACATATTTTCATATAATTATTTCATTTAACCCACCTTGACTAGTGCACCAATCACTCCCAAACTGGTCAACCTTAAATACTCAAACGGTCGCGTCTTGGATGTTGTGTGAAGAAATGGGTACAAGAAAAGAGGAATATGCGCCTGCAGAAACAATGATCTAGTTTCTGTGTGAGATGCAACGCACTGCAGTAGCGCAAGAGCATTACAAACCTGTCATAGATAATAAATACTTAAATTATTCGTTCATAAATTTCATTTAACACAATCATAATATTTAACTGAACATGCAGGTAATGGCACATACCCTATTTGACTGATGAGCGGTAAGAGTCGTTGGATTTATATAAGGATAAATGGATACTATTTCCTGCAGTAAACTGGCCATTGTTCCAAAAGAATACCAAAGCAGAGGGGCCAAGTCAAGGACTACTTCACGTTTCTTTCTGTGTGACCAACATAAAATAAATGAAAATGAGCAACTATTTATTTTGTAGTACTGACACTGATTTACGCTATTAATTTAATTAAAACTTACGAAAGCTCAAGAAGGGCATTTTCCCTTGTAGCAGGATTAGACAATTCTGCTATCCACTGATAAATCTTATCTCTGTCAACTGCTTGTGGAATTTGTGCCGGTCCTGAATAAATCTGAGGTTGGTTGCCCTGTTGTTGCGACTGTTGTTGAGAAGTCGTCTGCTGTTGCTGACCTTGCTGTTGGAATTGTTCACCCGGATTATTTGGCTGTAAAATTACAAACATACCAATATTAGTTACTACGTTCATCATATGTCATACAGGTTAATAGACATCCAAGTTAGTAAACAATATTAAGTCGTATTAGAAATTTTAATTGGATTTACAGGGAAAATTACCATATCCATGATGGTATTGATTGTAGAAGGAGTTCCCCCTGGTATAACGGAATATAATATTTCGCTTTAAAATTGATCCAAGTGCCAAGTGATCCCACTACGCTCTGACTCCAGTGCCAGTCACCAGTAAGTAGCTTTCAGGTCCTTCAATGTTCACAACACACTGGTGTGGTCTTATATAAATCGCTGCTTTAAGACTGAAGATTCCTGCCACAACGAAATGGGACCAATGACCACCACACCACCAGTCAAAATCACAAGAGAGCTCTTCGCCAATATTGTTCTACTCCAGACATCGAACGCAGACTAACTGATCTTGAAACCGAGACTTCGACTGTGGTAGTACTTCCTCCTCCCTTACCACTTACCACCATCTACAGCTTCGACCACACAAGAAGACTATTAAAACACAAGATTAAAATAAATATTTCCACTGCTCTAAAAATGATTCTATTATCGTTGTCAATCGTCGTGTATCAGCATAAATTTTACATTGAAAACGTGAAAGTATTTGCATCACAAGCGATGGTCACAAGTGAAGCAAAGATAAGGACCTGGAGTGGAGGTTGAGAAAAAAAATGCTCAACTAACAATAATGCATAATTTATTTACATAAAAATGTTAGTAAAGATTACAGACTTCAGAAAACCAAGAACACACAAGCATAAAAATATTTAGGTATAAAATACCGACTGACTGACAATAGTTGATAGATTGAATGAAAACAATAGAGGAAGGGAATACAGATACTGTACCACACAAAAAATAACAACTCTGATGTGTTTCCTTTTGTTCGCCGCGAAGTGCAAAGAGTGCATAAAAACTGTATTGAGGATTGAGGAGACCTTTTAGACTTTTCGTGATACACATTCGTTTGTATTGCGTTATGTATATACAATATACCTATTCACATCTGCATCTCTTTCCGAATGTCTATATAAAAAGAATCCTTATTAGAAAGGCTATATGTGATATGGGAATATAATGGCTATGCATAATACGGTTCATTCCTTCTAAAAGGTATTCGGTCTTTATTAGAGCCTACCTTTTTACCTTGAAGATTTCGATTGGCCAAATTGATCCTATAGGTTTTATAATGGAACTATTGTGTGTATCTATCATGAAGGAAATGGATCAACAGGATCAACTTAGACTTTAGGGTCATTTAGGTAGTGGTACATAATATATACTACTTTAATTTGCATTACTGTATTCATGGATGTTGGGGCAAGCTGAAAAAATACAAAGTGAAATATCAGGATCTGTATAAGTAAGTATATGTACAGCATAATGGTGATACACATTTTATGATAATTTGTCGTTTTGCTCAGGTATAACATTATACAGTTTGTATGAAACGTAATAAATGTGGATTTGTACAAATGACAAAGGTTCCGAATAACATATTAGGAGTTCAGTATAACAAAGACATATTTGCGTCCTAAAGATAATGCAACAAAGACAGATATTTCCAATTACATTATGCTGAATACTTCCATGCTTCCAGAATAGAAGTTGATTTAATAAAGTCATACTTTGATAAATGCACATGACACTAAAATTAATATAAGACATGATATTCGTCGAAAGTAAAAGCGGAGGGAGACGACCGTTCCCACTAAAATATATTTTCATACTTTCTACTCACATACATGTCAAGTAAAAGCAGACAGGCAGTATCTAGTACCTAGTCTGATAATTCAAAATCTACTAATTCATCCTGAACATCGTCATCAGCTACTAGTTGAATCTTCTTCACCTTTTTGGCCTTAACCTTTTTCTTTTTCTTCTTCTTATCTGCCTGCGGAGCTTCATCATCATCGTTATCTTCATCACAATCAGCAGGTATCTTACGTTTCTTCTTCTTCGTTTTCGTCTCTTTCTCTTCCTCTGCTTCATCATCCAGTTTAGTTGCAAACAATGTAGCGTTTTCTTCTTCCGAGTCGGATTCGAACATTGGTTTATCGAATTCATTGTCCTTGGAGTTAGTTTCTTTGCTTTCTTTAGATTGATTTACTACAGATGGTTTGGGAATCAATCTTTCCTCTCTTGTCTGCAACGCTGGCTTGAGGGATTTAATTTGAACCTTTTGATTAACTTTAAAATACTCGGCAGCATACGCCAAAATTGGAGGATGTGGCTTTGTAGTCTGCATTTGAACTTGAAGAATCTTGTGAGACTTTTTGTCTACAAGCGTCACAGTTCCATCTTCTAATGCCTTGTTTCGTTTCTCATTTATGTATTTAGAATTTGCTTCAATCTACATTACAAAATAGAAGCACATTTAGTAAATATATTGTATCTATTTCAATACCACGAACTAAAACATTTGCAAAATATTTGTATAACAATTTACCTTCTCCAAAAGAATCTTGAACTTCTTGATGACCTCAATATTTTTACACTGCTTCTTCACGAACGTCTTCAAATATATAACTGTTGGTGTAACGATTTCGGGAAACGCTAGATCCGTTGCAATAGCTTTACAATATGCTAAAATCGTTTCGAATGTATTTTCAGAGACAGCTTTCATGTATCCACTTTCAGATGCCTCAGCCTTCAAGCAAACACTCAAATCAATCGGTCGTACCGAGAATTTTGATGCTTTGTTCGAAAACTCAGTGAGTCGAAGCACCTATAGAAGAAACAACAATACTTTACAATTTACTCAAACGTTCTTGATTTCAATTTAAGTATGCACAAGTACATGAAATGCGATGAACGTAAATCAAATCCTCATATTCCTCATTATTTTTTACAGTACGTATATTGACTCACTTCAGTGATGAGAGGTAAAACTGGAATAAAAGCACCAGTCTTTTCTTGAAGTTTTGTAAGCATCCGCACAATATGAAATCTGAGAGGAATGAATTTTCTTGTAGGAATCAGTTTGATTGCCCCCATGCAGATCTAAAAAATATTGAACATACATGAATTATCAATTTATCAACAGTGAATCGTAGAATTCTATATTTTATAAGAGTTCAATAAACTACTTAGATTGTAAGTAATAATTAATCTTTGTAAAGAAATCCTTACTTGTACAACTGGGTATATCAAGAGTTTAAGATTTTCATCATCATTGCTTCCAGCTTGAGCCAAAACATCAACCCATAAATGGAGAGAATGAACAAACTGCCAAGAATAGACAACTCTTGATGCTTCTGATTTCTTCAGTTTTCCATCACTTTGAATTGCATTCGGTGAAAGTGCGTTACGAAGATGGATTGCAAGTTGTCGAATGAATGGGAAAGCAACAGAGTAAGCCATAGATGTATCAAGTAGGTATAACTCCACCAAACTGCTCCTCATGAAATTGATAGCTGGCCAAGTGTTCACTGAGGTGAATTTGCAGTTAGCTACATATGATATGTACATTTGCTGAAAATGAGCAATAAGATAAGAAAACATTTAAGCCAAGCAATTAATAATGGTCTCATACGTGTTTCCCATAAAATCTCTAAAATTAGGAATTAGTATACTTAAACTGCATACCTTGAACATATGGAGTAAAAACACATCTTTGCTATAGTTCGTAATTCTAATGATGGTCAGAAATGCTAATACTCTGCAAGCATCTTCCTTCTGTGACCAGATGCTGACCAACGATCGTAGCATTTTGAAGCTTTTGGTCGCAAGCAATGCCCAAAACCCACTCATACGCAGACAATGCCTTAAAACTGACGCCACCGCATCTGGATTTCCCATACACTTGAACAACTGCAAGAATTAATAGAATTTCAATGGTAAATACATATCCTCGACATTATTTTCGAATAAGTTGAAAGGAAATAGCAAAACATAACTACCTCTATGATTATCTCCATATATGACTTAATCTTGGGGCGCAAACGGACCCATTTCTGTTTTGATTTATCCCTCACATCAAAGGGCTTCTGGTCAAAATTTTTCTCTGATATCGCGACGTTGTTATTCCCACAAAGAAACCTTACACAAAACCCCTTGACTTCTTTGACGCACAATCGTATCAACGCATTAAAATTTGCAGATCCATCAACACGCCATCTCCCCTTTGACTCTTCGCCTTCCGCCAGACTTTCCACAGCACATTTGAGGGCATCAATAACATCTCCCAAATTACTTAACTCCCTAGAAAAAAATACAAGCAATGTTACAGAAAGTGGATTCAACAACAACAACTAAGTATTTGACAAAGAGTTTACTGCAATAAGGGCATCATCGCTTGAGAATCTTTCTTACCTTGTTGTAGACAGTTGTGTTTCCCAATGAGAGATAACATTAATATCTACGATGCCCTTCTTGAGATACTTTTGCACTTTTGCCTTATGCTCCTCAGTAGTGCTATCAAAACGCTCTTCTTCAGCTTCCGAGTCCGAAGCTTCCTAAGAAAACAATATTAGTGATTAGTACAATCACAGTGACAATCTCAAATGATGCAAGGCAAGACCATCCCTTTGAGGTACTTATGTTGAAAAATGATCTTTTTTGTCAAAACTTACTTCAAGTGTTTCCGGAGGTTTATGAAGTGCATCTTCGTCATCCGAATCACTCTCCTCACCCTCAGAATCATTAAAATCAAGCAGCTCAGCATCATTCTCCTTGAGAAATTTGAAAAACTCTGGGTCCGTATCTTGCAACTGCTGCAAATCCATTTTGTGCTTCTTCGCCGTCATCCCTTTTCCTCCAACTTCTTCCTCATTTTCACTCTCAGAAGTTCCTTCTCCACCTCCAACACCATTCTGTAATGGGGCTCCTTCCTCACCTTCCTCCTCATTAGCTTGATCCTGATCATCCGAATTCTCTTGCTCGTCAGAGTCATTTTCCTCTGATTCTTCTTCATCCTCATTCAAATCTTCATCCTCCTCAGGCTCCATGTCTTCATCCTCATCATTGTCATCGGAAGTATCAACCTCTTCCCCATCTTCCTGAGCTGGATCCGCTTCGTCAATTTCTTCATCATCTCCTTCCGAGTCCGAGCTGTCATCTAATGTTTCCAAAAAGTGGTCAAAGTCATCGATTTCGTCATCTCCAACTTCAACCTCATCTGAATCCACTTCAACCGCTTCCCGTCCCTCCTGGTTTCGGGGATCCTTTCGCATTTTACCCATGGCTGACATGAACACTCCAAACTTGTAAGTTATATCCTAAAAGATCACCAGTCACCTGTCACTTGCACTGGCTGGCTTGATGTGGCACGGATGATTGATCTGTCACTGAATTAAAAACTGAAACAAATCCTGAATTGTCAGCTTGACCAGTAACTTTCCAGGTCATCCACTGACTTTAGATGCCCGACTGAAAATTACTAGAAATTTTACAATGAGGATTACAAATTCAAATCAGTAATTCCAGTGACTATTATTTCATGATCCACGTTTTGACTTTCTATATCCAAATCTGGCATTTGTAAATGCACTCAGCACAACATACCTTGCACATATCTAACAACACTAACACCATGCGGATTGTTTTTCAGCCGCGTCCCCATCGTGCTCAATGCGTCTACCTCTGAATGCTCCGCACAAGAACGTCTTTGAACGACAAAGTAAAATATCATTTGATTTTGCCATTTCTCTAGATCTGTGGCCAGTGTTGCGATTGAACGTCTTCAAATTTTCGATACAATTTTTATTAATTAAAACAAATTGGAAGATAGAAGCAATAACATGCTGAGATATTGATTTTGGGTTACATTGTGTTGTGTATTAGAGATTATCACTAAATCACTGCGTCATTCATCATTTGTAGCATTTCGTATGAGTAATCAGTAAATGACCTTATGAACTAAAGAATTAACTAAATCCATGCGGAATGAACTTTTTAGATTCAGTTAAATTGAATGCTAATGCTAACTAGTGTGTGCGGTTTTTGCCGTACTCCTGATTTTGTAAAAATAACAAATATGATAAGGTAGGTGGCTAAAGTTATTCAAGATTGAATTTAATGAAGTTAACGCAGTTATCAATATCAATACGATCCGAGATGAAAATAAAAAACAACTGCATGATAATAATTGGTGCTTTCAATTTTATAAAATTTAATTAGAACACGCCATTATATAGTCTTCACCATCCAATGACGAAATACGTTTGACGTAAGATAAGAGTATGAAAAAATTCATCTTTATAAGATTGAACATTAATTTAGAATGGATAACAATAACAAGCAGACATACATAAATATAACTATAATAATTAGATTATTAACATTCAGTCTCTCAGCATAAAATATTACAGAAATGTGAAGTATTCATCATTTATCTGCATAAGAATGAGAATAAGTGGTATAATATATTATATTGCTTATAATACTCAATACATCAATATCAATACATGTAAATAGCAATAGCATAAACTTTTACTATCGCAATGAATAAAGAATCACACTTGGACTTGAGTTTGGAATAGCACATGATGTGTAAAATAAGAATTACATACACACGCAATAAAACGGCTGTTTAATAAAATACCTAAAATTTGACCTTTCCGTTTTGTTCGTTCTGATTCTGAATCTTATGCTGAAAAAATCAATAGGCCTGTATTTTTAATGAGTTTCTGTGACTGTGGAATGACATAATTTACATAACTACTACATCATAAAAGTGCAAAGAAATTACTTTCAGACTACAAAAACTGAGCAAAGTATAAAAGAATCACAGAGCCAACACAAATTGCCCCCGAATTAGCGACTAGAATGTGAGCATTGGATTCAGCAGTGGAGTTGATAACCTCAACTTGGCCAAATCGAGGACTGGATTTGGGTTTCAGGTCATGAGAACCATTCTCAGCTTCCCCTTTCTTCCTTTGAATAGTCTCATCATTTTTATCATGCGGAATTTCGTTCAACTCTGTGAAATTAGATGCACCCTGTCCTCCCATGCTTGCCCCATTCGGAATGGTATGACTGCGAGAATCTGCACCGTCAACATCCTCAAGTGCATTAATTACTTCAGCTGGAATATGTTGAGAATATGATGATGATGCTGTTGATGCATTTTCCTCGTCTTCATTCTGTGCCTCTGAATTATCCACTTGATCAATATTTGCAATTTCTTCT
>JAANSM010004217.1:0-11658 GCA_036850725.1 Orchesella villosa
GAAAATTTGATGAAAGGATGTGACAGTTACATAAATGGATATTTAGCAGAAAATGGAACAGACTTTGAGGATGTGGTACTAGATTAACTTAGATGCTCATTTGAATTTGTCTTGCATATGTGATTTATGTTCAATGTTGTACTGATTAGTTGCAAGTGTCACTTTGGGTGGTAGGATTTCCTAATTTGTAATTTGTTAAATTCGTCTTTTGTCTTTGTGTGTCAAATTCGTCAGTGTGGTAGGATGTAGGAAGAATTATCTGTATATCATATATACGAGATCGCATTGTTTCTGTCGGATTTCAAAATGAAAGAAATTTTTGTCACTGTCAATCAGTCATCAGTATTTTTATGCAAGATGAGCGTAGCGTTGAGCGTGTGATGTTTGAAAATGTTGAATTGGAAGAGAAAGACTTCTGACTTCAGGATGTGGCAATTCGGTCACTGGTAGGGATTGAAATAAAGAGTTAATGTTACACATGCACACATAAATTAAATATGACTGTCTTTTAAATTCCAGGCACCAGATTACAGGCGGGGAATCTACAGCTTCTACTACCCATGACCCATTGGCAATTGGCGAGTTATGCCATGTGCCCCAATTGGATCGTAATTTCGTTCATGATAAAACAAGAGATGCAGTTAAATTACAGTTAGATTTAGTGACACAAATCAGTTAACCCGTCAATCGTCGACGCAGAAAGTGTGAAATTAAGTGTAGAGTTGCAGTTAGTTTTTGAGAAACTAGAATATTGACGATAAGTAATTTTAATTTATTTACACCTTGACGAGTCATCACAATGGCAGACCAGGAAATTCAAGAGCAACCTGCTCAACCTCAATTAAAAGAAGAGTATTATCAGCTAAACACCGCCGATGGCAATACAATAGTACTGTCATCGGAACAACTGAAACAAATGCAGGATGATGGAATGATCGCACCAGAGCAAGTAGGTCAGCAATATGTTGAGGAAATCTTGGGCGAAGAGGGGGAGGAGGTACATGGAACAAGAAGAGATGGTTGTTGATCATGGGGACCCAAATGGAGAAATTGCAACACAACAAATTCATATTGATGCAGATGGAAACATTGTAACGGCATCTCAAATGCATGACCTCGTAACCTTTCATTCAATGGATGCTCAAGGAAATATCATAACGCAAGGGGCTGAAGACGGTGTAGAAATGACAGAACAGGTATATACAAACAAAAAGACAAATACTTGTTTCAGAGATTGTAAATGAAGTCGTTAGAAAGTTGTTTCTTTTCTAATGTTGCCATACAGGTTGAAATACCAATGGATCAGTCTGGAATGGAGAATATGATGGAAACCGAAAATATCGTGGAAGAAGTCATTGCGTCAACAAATCCTGAGGAAGAGGAATACTTGACTCCCGATAATGTTAATGTTAACAACGACATAAATCAGCAGTTCTTAAATGTTCAAGAAGCTATTTTCAATCCAGAAACGGGAACCTTGCAACCAATAAATGCAGTCACTACTGCAGCCCCTGTAAGTGTAGCACCAGTTGCTACACCTAAACCCATAAAGAAGGTGATTAAACCAAATGTTCCTCAGCAGGTAAATTGTATTTTGTAGCAGTGTGTATGAATCAGAAGTTTGGTTTAAGCAGGTTTCAAGGTATTAAAAATTGATAACCTCTAATAATAAAATTGATTTCTATTTTTCTATTACAGCAAGTTGTTACCAAATATGTTCTGCAGCAAACTGGGGGAGATCTTGGACAAGGACAAACGATTATCATGGATCCAAGCCAGTTACAAGGTATTATACAAGGAGGAGGAAGCATAACATTGGGTGCTGGCGGCAAGGTACTGTTCAATATACTCCAAACGAAAGGATTTTTATTTTCAATCACAAAATCATGTTATAAAATCATAGTAAAATCAATTGTCGCATATTTATGTATCATTGTATCTATCCAGAACATTCTTCTAGCTCCAGCTGCCGTAGGTGCCCCTAAACAAAAACCATTAGCTCCGAAGAGTCCAGCAAAGATTTTACCTGCGCCTATTCCAAGTGGGGACCAACAGCAAGGAACTGGACCCAAACTAATGATTAAGCAAGGCAATGTGCTGACTCCATTGAATCATCCACAGGAAAAATACATAGCGGTTTCAACTGGCAATGGAAATCAGGTTGGATTTTGACTTACGTTAAGTTAAGAAAATCGTTGTGCAAATTATTTCAGTCAGTTTGTTATAATACTTATTACAGATTCAATATCTGCGAGTTGTACAAGGCAATAAGCATATTGCTCCTTCAAACAAAATCGCAATCGCTCCTGCAAATATAAAACCTAAGCCAGTTGCTCCTAAACCTGGTCCTGGACAGGCCATCTTACTTCCGGCAGGGTCAACCGCAGCTGATGTTGCATCTTTACATCATGGTACACCGGGCTTGGGGAATATCGTTGTCCTCCCAAACTATGTTGTACGTAGCATCTTTAACTCATCTCGTGAATTAAGTTTAATACTTTTTTGCTAGTTTTATACTAGCATAGCATAACGAGACAGGCTTGGGGAATATCGTTGTCCTCCCAAACTATGTTGTACGTAGCATCTTTAACTCATCTCGTGAATTAAGTTTAATACTTTTTTGCTAGTTTTATACTAGCATAGCATAGCGAGTAATTATTATGGGAGCTATTTAAAAGACCTGTATGAACACCTTAGGGTTATGATGTGTTAAAGAAACAGATTTCATTATGATCAATATTTGTACACAGCAGGTAAAAACTGAATCAAGTGGACCAATTCCTATACGCCCAGCTGAACCACATCCTTCAGTATCCTCGTCATCATTAACAGATGCAAATGCTCTGCTAAGTGGACTGACATCGTCTTTACCATCCGGTGGAAGTAATTTGGATTCAATAAGGTCGCTTTTGGAACCAAATGGCATGCGGCCTCGTAAACCTTGTAACTGTACAAAATCTCAATGCCTCAAATTATACTGTGACTGTTTCGCCAACGGAGAGTTTTGCCATTTGTGTAATTGTACTAATTGTTTTAATAATCTTCAACAATGAAGAAGATCGTCAGAAAGTAAGTTCATTATGTATATAGTCATATCCTATGAAAGTAGTGTAGTATAGTACGTATGTGTACCATAAGTACAAGTAATTGATTGATATGTTGTTAATTCATTCATTTACAATGCCATGTACTTCCTTTTATAGGCCATCAAGCTCGTTTTGGAAAGAAATCCGGGTGCATTTAGACCTAAAATTGGTAAAAGCTCTCAAACCGGTGAAGCACATGAACGTAGGCATAACAAAGGTTGCAACTGTCGAAGATCTGGGTGTTTAAAAAATTATTGTGAATGCTATGAAGCTAAAATATTTTGCTCTGGTATATGCAAATGTACTGGATGCAAAAATTGTATCGAGAATATACCTACTGGTCTGCCGAATGGTGTAGGTGTAGAACAGCATTTTGCTGGAGCAGGAACAGCTCATAGGCAAACGTTAAAAGATCTAGCGGAAGCTGCGGAAGTAAGAGTACAACAACAAAACCAGGTTAAAAATAAAATGAGAGCACAGATGCAAGAAGTCTCTGCTCAGAATAACCTCGGAATTATGGTTCCTCCTATTGTCTTCAGGTAGTTTTATAAATTATCAAATGTCGGCATTTTCTTCCATCTGATATAAGATATAACACGTTTAATTGATTTGAATTTGTTATTTTTAGGTATCCGAATAGCACGATTTCGTATGAAGTGGTAACAGCAACTGTAGAGCTACTATTAGCTAAAGCGGAAGCGTGTGAAAAACAAAGAATGTCAGAAGGTGAAATAGAACGAGAAGTTTTAGAGGAGTTTGGAGATTGTCTTGCGTCTGTGATGGAATTAGGGAGTTCGGTGGATTAACCAGGTAACTTTACGAAGGTAGCTGTGAGACTATTTTTGACAAGCAGTGATGCATTTAAACCTCAATAATATAAAGTAATTTAACGTAACGTAAGTAGTTAAATGTATCTCGTGTTTATGATATAGGCAATAGAATATGAAATATATTTATAATTTATAACTATACGCTTAAGAACTGCATAATAGAGCATAATACTGTATGTGTATCATATAATTCAAAAAAATGTGAGAACCCTGAAGTCTTTGTTATTGTTATTTTTACAAGTTTTCTTATGAATAGGATTTTCATCGTTATCCTGAATTAGTTTAACTAAATCATTTTGGTAAAAAAGATCTTATTGTATTTCGTATATCTTATGTAATTATACATAAGTAAGCCCATATAACCCGTGATTTTCATTTCTTTGAGGAAAGAGCTTTTGCTATATTTGCTACTGGAAGGAGGCATGATTGATGCCTTTTTGTCGATGATGGTCGCAGCATTTCAACTTTTAACTAAAGATCTTATCTCAACTAACTTACGTTTGTAATTAGTTGGACTTATATGAATACACAATTTTTTAACATTTTAAATCTGCACACATAATACCGTTACGCAAGTGTTTTTGTTTTACATAAGTTATCATAAAATAATGTTGTAAACTACGCATGTAAGTAAAATCAAGTAATGTTTTATCAATTAACGAACGTGTTTTAAAATATAACATCAGAATACTAAATCAAAAAATACTGATTTGTTTCAAAAGTCGTTGCGTGTATAAATCAGTCCTAAAGTTAAAAATACACTTGTCCATACAGCAGTAACTGCTATACCAGGCCAAACCAGAGAGTGGGTGATAGATAGCCCTCTAAATATAATAGAACGAAGTGATTGTGACGTTAAAGTTGTTGGTAGAGCATAAGCAGTTAGTCTCCAGTGATGCTCTAAAATTTCCACTGGCCAGACAGCACCTGTACAAAAATATAAAATGATGTAGAGTTTTAGACCAATGTAATGTTAAAGACAATAATGTTTTTGTGTGAAGTCAAGTCGAAAGTTTGGACGTAGACGAACCGCAAAATGGTAGGAGGAAGGACGTGATAGCAAACACTATAATTATTGCTTGTAATTCGGTAGCACATACGACGCCAAGTAGAAAGCCTGAAAGATTTTTTTTCATTTATAATTTATAGATTGATCGATTAATCACAGATTGTATATTCTTCGAGCAAAAGAGTAAATGAAAAACATTATTAGCATACCAAAAGCCAAGCCGCAAAAAGCATTACACAGATTAAGGAACACATATAGCCAAATTGATCCTTTAATTTCGTAGGAGAATCCCACGATCAGCACAACGGAGCAGATTAGCATTTGAACTAGTTGAAAGGAGCCATGAGTGACAAAAAATGCGACAACTACATCCCAGTTTGCCATTCCTAATCAGACAAAGAAACTATATTATTATCAGGTTTTCTGGAACATGCATCATTAAAAAATTGAATGGCTATCGTAGATTACCAGCAACTTTCATTCTATCCAGTCGTCCTTGATTTCTCTCTGTGTGAACGAAAATAAAAATAATTTACATAAGAACTCCATGTTTCAGATTCATATCGGATCCAAATCGAATTAAATCATTGTTGCGCATTCGTAATTTTATAATTTGTAACTACCTTGAATGACTGCAACGGAGCAAGCTCCAAGTGGAAGTACAAATATCATGCTAGTAGAAAAAATGTGTAAAAACATTATTAAATTTATCATAAAATCCTACATGAGAACGGAAAAGCGTGTGATTTTTAATTTACAATAATATCAATCCTGGAACGATATGATGAGCATAAGTTGCTCCATCCGTCTCCGTATATACAGGCTTGTACTAAAATCAATCGTAGTTTGAAGATTAAAATTCCAAGGAAAGCAGGTTTGTGCTTATTGCCATTGCTGTTTATCAGTATCAAGATTTTCTAAGTGAACTAAATTGTTACCTTTAATGGAATTTCCAGCTCTTCAGATGGTAGTCCACAAGAAGTTCCTAGCTCTTGTAGAAAAGTTTCGTAAGCTGTCGAGAGTTTTTGAAGTATTAGGAGAGAGCCAAGATAACCTAAATTAAATGAAGGAACGATTAAAATCGTGCTCTCATAACTTTTTTTAAGATTATTGTAAAAAAGTTTCGTAAGCTGTCGAGAGTTTTTGAAGTATTAGGAGAG
This sequence comes from Orchesella villosa, assembly GCA_036850725.1. Taxonomy (NCBI): domain Eukaryota; kingdom Metazoa; phylum Arthropoda; class Collembola; order Entomobryomorpha; family Orchesellidae; genus Orchesella; species Orchesella villosa. The sequence continues at coordinate 6,086 of JAANSM010004217.1, forward strand.
AGCCAAGATAACCTAAATTAAATGAAGGAACGATTAAAATCGTGCTCTCATAACTTTTTTTAAGATTACAAGTTTTCATTAGTTAATCATTACTACATACTAGACATATCCATGTGTATCCCAATTATTGAGCCAATAATTGTCTCATTTGTTGAAAACTGCCTTGCAAGCATCCGTTCCTTCATATTGGCAGTGTAGTTTATTGGTATGTTCACATAACCCCAAGAATCCCCTCTCTGCACTGACTGTATTGCTTGCGTATCGTCTGCAAAAGGAATCTGTGAGAATAAAACAAGGAAAAGTTCGGTTAGACGAAAGATGAAACATAACCTATATGCGTACACAACGATGAGTATACAACTACAGAAATGTGAGTAATCAACTTTGTTCATGTTTTTGTTACTACTAACCAAAGTCAATGATCCAGAAGGTATTTTACTCAGAAAAAGCTGACTGAACTTTGTTTCCAAACAGCTAGCCTTAACATCATTCAAAGACGCGTTGATTAATGAGCCATCGTAATCTACAATTCCAAACCTTAAGTCGTGTAAATCGGTCCCAAATACAATCTGTATTAGAGCCGTTGAAAATAATGGTAACACAAATGTGAGCCAGATGAATCTGCAAAAAAAATATTTTAATGCATGAACGCAATGTTTATGTGAAGTATTTTTACAGCTTGAGATATTTAGTTAAATTCGTCTCTCACGCTGGATGTCTGAACGAAGACATGTAAGTGGCCCAAACCAATCCCATCAACCTTCTGTAAACTCCTAGTGAAGAATGCATACATTTCTCCGTAAGATTATTTCCAGGTACTAGTCAACTCCTTAGAAAACGCAGGGGTAACATGCTCATTCAATGAGTAATGAGATAAATCATTGTAACTCAGAAACGTGACTCCTTTGACATCTTCATTCATCATAACTTGCTGTTGCCCTTGAATTTTAGCTAATTTTCCTCGGGCATGAAAAACTTTCCTTCCGTCATCAATCGGGGGTACTGAACTAGAGCTTGAATGTTCTACAACTTCTATATTATTGATTTGATGAGATTTGACATGCTTGGTGACAGCATCCCTTCTACAAATCTGTAGTACGATTGTATCCAGGCTTGCTGTGTCATACTTTTTTATTAGATTTTTTGGAGATTCTTCAGCAATGAGGCGTCCATTTCTCATTAAGCCTATCTGTAACACATGACTTACATGTTAGTATTTTTAATGGCCTTTAAGATTCTGTATACAGAAGCCAGCCGTATAAATATTCATTGGTCATTACTTGGTGAGAACGTCTTGCTTCATCAATGTAGTGCGTAGTCAACAAGACAGTGACTTGGAAATTCTCGACAAGATTCTGTAGATGTTCCCAAATGCTTTGGCGAAGTAGTGGATCAAGCCCCACAGTCTTAAGATAGGGTTACAAAAATTATAGTAATACTGGGCTAGCCAGAAGAGTGCCATGCGATGATAATATGTGCAGCCTGCCAGTGTGAGCTAAACTATATGCGTTCTAATATAATCTTACCGGTTCATCCAGAATAATTAAGTCGGGCTCGTGCAACAACGATACAGCCAATGAAGCTCGTCTTTGTTGTCCTCCACTATTAAAATTATGGCAATAAATAAGGATTACATGTACCTCACAGAATGTCATTTGTCATTTTCACTCAAATTTTTTGAACAAATATCCTATCATATGCATCCATCTATTACTATACTTTATAATATACCTCACCTGAGATTGTCTATCGTCCTATGCCCATCTGGGAGCTGAAGAAACGTTTGCAGAAATTTCATTCTGCTTATAATATTATCCGTACTCATTCCATGCAGTCGGCCATACAATATAAGCACCTCTTCAATGGTGAGTAAAGGCTGTAGTGCTAAATCCTTCAGTTTTAGGACGCAACAAAGCAATTACAACGGATTCATGAATGATTTATGTATTTTACAAAGTACTAAAAACAAACCTACCTGGGGCATGTAGCCTAACTTTTTGGAGTCAAATGCACATCTCTTTAAATAAGGAGGCGATCCTAGAATACTTATGGATCCTGCGTCCCACGTCTGTCTGCCAACGATGCAAGACAAAATGCTTGTTTTACCTATAGACACAAAAAAGTCAGTATGTCAGTGTATCAGTATCAATTTTTTGGGGTACAAGGAGAAGAAAAACTAAGGACTCAAATGTATATAAAGTTTACCACATCCACTGGATCCTAGAAGACCATATCTGTAATTTTAGGTAGGAAATTTGCATAAGGTTATTGTGATGCGATAAAATATTGATAATACAATTACAATAAAAGTTTCTTAATGAGAAAAGTTAAAAAAAAGTGCAACGAACATGGATCCTCTTGGTACAGTCATTTCCAAATTTGAAAGAATTGGATGGTTTTTCTCATAGGCTTTACAAACTTTCTCAACTTTTATTGCTGGCTTTTGTGGAATAACAATTTCTTCTCGCATTATTGTTTGAACTGGAATGACACTTTCGTACCCTGGTGGTGGTGTGGGTGTTGTGCTATTTTCACCGTAGTTTTCTGGTACACTAACACAACACTGCTCTGCAGAGCTTTGTAAAATTTCTTGCTGTCCCATTTTTAAATCGCATGAAATTTGAAACTTGGGCTAAAGTTTATTAAAAAGCTGAGCCAACTTAACACTTCCGACTCGTCTCCTTGAGTGAAAAAACTTCATGAATTCACAGAGAGTCCAGACAATTTTTAAAGGAAAAACTTAACTTTAAAAGGAAATGAAGGGAAAAAAGTGTTATTTTAACGTGAAAATAATGAGTAATTTGTCCAACATTTCTTATGAAAATGGGAGATAAAATCAAATATGCGCTTCTTATTATTTTTCTCGAGAAACGGTTATTCATTCAGAGTGTTGGAGCACTATCTAAACAATACAAATTATGAATAGCTTGTGTAATAGCGTCTTTTGCACTATGTGAAAATATGACATCAAAGCGGTGAACCAGATATATGATATGCATTTTTATGGGGAACTCGTTGCGAACAAGGATCTTGACAGGAGCAATCATTATGCACTTACTAGAGCGAAGCACAAGGCTGACTGTTTCATATTTATGTAAACAAAGATTAAAAATGTTATGCTTAGGAAGGTCTCAAATAAATTATCATACACGAGTCTTAAAGGTATTGTGGGAAAACCAAGCTGCTTTTGGTGATCATGTCACGATCCTCTATATATATATAGTAAAGAATTTAGCAAGCAATCTAATCTAGTAAGAAAACTAGCCAAATATATATGTCCATGTATAACAATAGCAGCTCCGGGGCATGAAAATGTATACGAACTAAGCTTTAAGCAGGTCCTGTTGCAGTCAGTTTGGGTTTTGCCTTATGAGTAAGGTTTATTGCAGAATATATTATGCTTACCCAATACTTTCTTGTTTTTTGATTTCCCAGTAATCTTGAATAAGATTCTGCGAAGAGTTCAGATTGAGATCAAGTGCCTATAAAACGAGAGGAAACTAGTTTTTGCAAATCTGCTCCAGAGCTCAAACGCACGTCAGTAATGGTAGTAGCTCTACATATTTCTGTAAAAAATAATGATTCCGTATGTACTGCATCATTATTATCATGTAGTCATCAGTAAAATTGTTGAGGAGGGCCGTGAGTGGTGAGTCAAGTAGCAGTTGTATTCTACCTTGTTTATCACATTTCGTTTTTTGTCGCAAGGTGTAATAACCGTGGGTTGGCTGATTGTTGTGTACTCAGTATATACGTGTAAGCTGTAAGCACAATGGAAATTTTGGGTTTGACTGGTTTGGGTTGAAAATGTTGAAATGGTTACATGTTAGATTGATGTTTAGGTATTAGGAGTCATTTGATTTATAGAATGACCGTTCTGTAATTGGTTGTGTGGTATTCCCTTTTTCCACATGCAAACGAAAACAATTTTTATTGAAGATGAAAGATGCAATGTAATGGTAAGGGGGTTTGCGAAATAAATTAGTTCCTGCCAAAAAAAAATTGCGGTGCGTTGGTCACATTTTTATATGCAAATAACAAAAAGTCTACTCCAGCAGCTCAACATACTAATCCACTCAAATCCTTAATACAAGTCCGCAGGCAGGAGAAAAAAAATGATATGTAAATGATACGTATGCATATGTCTGGTTGTCAAAACCAGTGCAGACCAGAGTTCTAAAGCGATATATAGGAAACCCTGATATAATTATACTCGAATTAAGGTTTGTATATATTAAGCCATTATATCAATTATATCCAAGCCAAAAGATGCTTAAACTGATGCAATCATTAATTTCGTAAAGTTGGGAGAACACCTTAAATAATTACCTACACACATGATTTTATTTATCCCAGAGAAATGTACAAGATATAATTTCTGCTAGGTAGCCACATTAATTTGAGATTGAGAGTCAAATGATATAGTTTAGTTTGTACCTCTTTCTTACAAACAGCCTCTCCAGCTCAACTAATACTACACACCACTCACAAGTTTGACGAGCGCATTTATCTCGTAATTATGGATGACCTTCAGAGCAATCACAATCAAAATGAAAGATAGATATGTAAGCAGCTAGAGAGATATAGAAATTATGTTGATTGCAAAACATTGTTGGAATGACGTCACCCTTTTTATGATTAAATCAAGTTTATCAGGCATAGTTTCGTCTACGTTTTATATAATCAAGTTTGGCTAACACTGAGATTTACTTGTAATTTTACCATTTTCATGTTCAAATATACAATTGTATAAACTTCATTAGCCTTCTTAGTCATGTCAATGTAATTAATAATTCTACGGGAGTATATGTATGTATAGCACTTGCATTTAGAGCCCACTTCTCAAAATTCTCAGCCTTGTATCAATCCACACAGTCATAATAATGTGATGTAAGCACAAACTTTCGTGAAGCACTACCAAAAGGTAGGTCAAATGTGCGTAAGCATATCAAATCAGCGTATGTTCATACTTTTATGCATTCATTGGGTTATAAAGCAGATAGGAAAGAAAGAACCATAATGTACATTCTCGTATACCTCCATAAAAACCCTTCACTCTTTATCCGGATCTTGTTTCAGGGAGAATCGCCATATCAAATACCTTCTTTCTACTCATTTTATATACAATGTTCCAAAAATGTGTAGCAGCAGAACAAAACACCCTATCGTTCTTCAGGGATTTTTAGGTCTCAGCTGGAAAAACGGTCTCCACGTGGCGGTGCGTGTTCCAGGAAGACATATACGTGCGTAGACATATAATAACCCTGAGTCTTATACATGAATATAATATTTATACAACCTAAATACACTTTCCTACTTGTTCTGTTTTCTCCTTATGCTGGTAGCTCTTAGCTCACACAACTCACGAAAAAAGGAAACTGAAACTTCTCAATCAGATTGAGCAGCTACACAACACAGAACACGACTAGGGACATGGGTAAAGTTATATAGTCTTCGTAAAGAGGAAAGGGATAGGACTTAGGCTTAGAAAGCCTATATATCTATACCATTTTCAACTTTAGTCTCACGCACTTTTTCCTGTTGCGTTGCGCATTTTCTCTGGTGAAGAAACC